>JAIPRK010000118.1:93245-383098 GCA_025469195.1 Chaitophorus viminalis
TTTTACTATTACCAATATTTTAAAAACCGGTACAGAAAATTTGGGAGTGCTAATTTTGATATGGGGAGTGCTAAGCACTCCCAAGCCCCCCCCCCTAGTTGCGCTCATGACCCATTCTAGACTAACAAATAATTTTCGTTGAGAATCGTTTGTCATATATATCTTTTATTGCATTCTAATTTAACACATCTATTTTAATGACATCATATGAACGAGGTGCACTCCACAGAACTATTCAACAGAGCTAGTCCAGTTCTTATTTATATATTTATTTCACTTAAAATGTCTCAGTAAATGAATGCTTTTAAATGTTTTCATAATACTTGTTGTATATTTTTTTTCCAAAATGAATCCAATAATTTTTTGTATTAATTCAATATTAGCGCAATGGCTTAAAGAACCATGATTCATTATTAGCATAAATCTGGTTTTTTATTTTATTAAGTTAGTATACGTAAGAAGATATGGATAATATTATTTTCTGTAATTTTGAAAACGAAAATAAGAAAAAGTTATAATTATTTAACGTAAGAGATGTATGGTTAAATGCATAGTATATTATTTTGAATTTGTAGTGTAAGATTCTATGCATGTTATAAATAACCAAGATTTAACTTATATATAAAATATATTCATCACAAAAGTTACCAAAAATATCCGTTACGTCTATTGGGTATTAAAATATATAAGGCTCGAAAAATCCTATACACGTAATGATGGTCATATTTGCATCCTTCGTGTTAGACCCTATATAATAATATATGCGAATTGGCAGAAGGTCAGCATGTCACATTAGCCGAAGTAAGCAAGCATGCATAGTCATATCATTTGTCTTTATGTTAGTTCTACGTTCCACCTGGCCTATAAAATTCCTTTGTTCTTTAAGATCTGAACCCCGTTGACCCATATAGGCTTAAAAAAAATTATATAGGTAGGTAGTTTCATAGAAAGCGCATTCTCGAACTTCCCATGTTTGTATGATTTTTATCATCAATATTGTAAATTTTATTAAATTATTTAATTTATTAAATAAATTTTATTTTATTAAATTATAAGTAGAGGACGGAAAAATATTCTACCAATACTGCCAAAATAAGATTTTAATATTCTAAGAAATTCGGGATAAATATATTTAAAAAATATTTTAAATATATTCTGTTCAATTTAAAATGTGCTATTATATGCAATTATATACATAATAAAATATAATATAATTTAAAACAAGACTTTATCAAAAAACATTAGACTTTTCTATACTGTTTATAGCTGTTAAAAGCATTTAGTCTTAGGCTCAGTGAATTTTAATGGATTCATATTATTCTATAATATTCTTTTGAAATAAGTATTCTGAAATATGAAAAAAAAATTGACATTGAATCAAATGTTTTACAATTGGTAAAGATTTACGAAACCGCCGCCTGATTGCATGGATTAAAAAAGAAAAAAATAAATAAAATAGTATAATTCCGTTTTAACCTCCCCACAATGTGTTAATCTGATCAGCTGATCGGACGAGTTTATTTTCCGTACGAAATCTGTGTAACGTTATCGAAATAATCAAGTGTCACACTCTCACTCTATTTCGTTATTCCTAGACTTTGAGCGTCCCTTTCAATTTTGATGTTGGTTATTCGATGCGTAGTCGAATATAGAAGAAAAAAGAAAACGGAAATACAAAAGTGCTTACCACGAACGATTTATGGTAAATATAATAGGGGATATAATAGCTGCAGGTCGAGAATTCAATGCGTTTTAGTAGTCCAGGAATATTTCAACAGAATGCATATTACGGAATTAGCCTCAATAGAGAAAATCCATAACACTTAGTTTAAGGTTGATCGTTTTCTGCGCCGTGCAAAAAGGGCCCATGGGCTCGTGAGGGTTGAAAACCTCGCCTGTATTAGATATTATAATATACAATCGAGATTATCTTCAAGGGAATAGTCTAGGGGAATAATAACTGATCGGCCAACAACAGTGCTCGAAGTCGCACTTCATGCATGTGTTTAAAACGCAACTCGTACATCACCAGCTCAATCCCGTGAATACGAGTATGCATTAAACTACAATTTATTCTCGTCGCGAACCCGTGGTTTTCGTATCGCAATATTCGAGGATATCTGCGTGAAGCCATTCCCTATATTTTAAGGTTAAAGCGTCAAATACTGTTTCATATATTATTATTATCCGTCACTTTATGGGAAAAGATTTTCGTATGTTTGTCTGTAGATATGCAGGTACTCACTTATATTTTATTTTATCATTATATAAGTTTATATACTTTATACATATTATTATATAATGTTTATACAATACAATTGAGTATGCTCATTTGTATAATTTGAATAAACTAAAAATGATATAACTTAATTTATTTAATGTAAATTGAATAATAATTTTTCTAATTTCTGTAATAGCTTATTCTATTAATGTGAACTCCCGTACAAGTGATTCGGCGAAACCTCGCATTTTCTTTATGAGAAATAAAATAAAATAAAAACGTCTAACACGTCGCGTTATTGCATTATTACGTTATTATATTAACCTACAATTTATGAACGCTCAAATATTAGTATAAGACTACAATATAAATAACAGGTTTCTATTTTATATGTTGGCCATTAAAAACGTGGTCACACGATGTCAGTAAACCGTGATAGTAGTTTTCGCGAAAGAACTATTATGCACGCACGAGTGTATGATAATATGAAAATGAAAGTTTGATAGATATCATCGTGGAGCTCGCTAGGTGACACTTTTGTAAGAGCTGCTATTACAGTAGTGACTGTTCATGCTCTACTGTAATCGTGTGACCTTAGCTTTAATTTCGTTCTTAGTTTGAATGTATATTCAATATTGAATTTACAGCCATAATTCTATTTTTTCGGGTGGTACTGCTGAGTGCCTGCTTATAAATGTTAAATTCTGTTACTTAATATTATATTATCTATCAAATTTGCTCATTGTACATAATGTTGTATAGATTGTAAATTACTTATATATATATAAATAAAAATAAAAATAAAATATATTATTTTTAAATAAATCGGCACTCAAAATCTCATATATATATATATATATGGTATTTAATAATATAGAAATTAGACATAAATGGTTCTATATAGCATCCATTTATTTATTCACCAAGTAGTTTTTCTGATAAAAAGAATACATTTGAAAATAATATTTAATTTTTTCCAAAAATAAAGTATATATTTTGACCTTATAGCTTGAAAATTGATTGTATATGTAATATTATCAAAATCCATTTTACTTGGGATTTTATCTGATATAAAAATGAGAAGATCGTGTGTATAGTATTTTTTCATTATACTTTTTAGTTAAAGCTATTCATTATTTTCAAAAATTATTGAAATTATTCTTAGACTCTATAGAGTAAAAAGAGAAATGGTTATTTGATAATGTTGTTCTTATTCTTTAAGGCTGCATTTTTTATAAGATTAATACTGATTTTTGTATTTTAATACTTGTGATTTGAATATAACTGAAAAACTGCATTAGTTAATACCGAGGATAATACTTTCCTATACACTTGAATTATAATTATTATATCACATAAGGCATAATACATCTTTATAACTTGTATAAATCGTGAATATTTTCTAGCCTACTTTTGCTCGAAATATGTTTCGTTATTTCTATATAGGAAGAAATAATAGTATAACAAACACAATAGAAAATAAATATAGAACCCAGTATCTTACCGGCTCATATTGATACTACCCTTTATGTTATTATTCAAATTAATTGCGACCTCTACTGTTTATTTATGGTAGTACACAAAACATTAGAGTTATTTAGTTTCTATTTTAAAAATATATTTAAGTAATTGTTTTCGATAAATCAAAATGACATTTGGATTTCTTTGTCATGCGAATAATGCCAAATTTATGTCTTCCGCTTTTTTCTTCTACGAGTTTTGACATGAATCAGAAAAAAAGATCTAACAAACTACCCGGCGGATACCACATCCATGATCCATATAAAACTATAAAACTATAGCGTAATAGTATAAACTGTTTTGGATGCTTTGCAGTGTGCACCATAAATATTAGTTCTCGTATTTAACTTAGTGGTTAAGTAGAAGTAGAAAGAAATTGATAAAAATGTATCCTTCAGACGTTAAAAAATGAACCGTTAAGTCCGTATATTTATTTCATTTAAACGGACGTACGCACATCCTGTGTTTATCCGAATGGTTCAGTGCACATTACCTACGCATGACTAGTTGTATTTATGGGGGCAGATACGCTTGCTTGAAGTGTAAAAAAGATGAATGAAAAAAATCTATAAAGAGCCCTTTGGTGTTTAATGTAGATGTGAGTATCCGTAAAATAAAGTAATGGGTAGATATACTAATTGTGTAAGTTATAATAAATTTAAATGAATACAATTTTTTTTAACTTATTTAAGTGTATTTATCAAAATCATAAATATAAAAAAAAACAATGCATTTTAAATTTCTTTAAATAAGAAAGGTTAAAATAAGAATTATAACACCACGATGTATGGTACAGAGTTTCCCCTTCTCACGTCCTATAATGATAAAATAATTTAAATAAAGTAGTCAAAACTAAGAATTTCAGGATAAAGTGGAGAATATATATTTGAATATGATAGAATGGATGCAGGGAGGAGACTGGTATCGGTTGTCAGACCAAGAGACTGAAAATGGATGAACAATGATAATTTGGACATATTACTTTTCAATTTGTTTTTTCAATTATTAATTAGTTATCGTACTAGATAATTTTATGGATTTATGTTATTTTGTGATATCCACAGCTATGGGATATATAATTCGACAATATTCCAAAATTTGATGATTTCAATAGTATACTTGTCATTATAAATTACTTATTGAACAATAATAAGGTCAGTAATCCCAATTACAATAAATAATATATTGTAAACGGTTCTGAACTTACCAATAGTTACCATACTTGATGTGGATCCGAATTTATCATTATTTTATCCTGTTACATTTTTATTTATTTATCATTTTAATTATTTGAAGTTCTTTATAGCGTTTTATTTGAATCAGTCTTAGTGTAAACTGCAATGAATAAAAGCAGTGATGTAAATTGTATAATACGAACCGTATAGTACTGTATTATACAAGCGTATTATACGTCATGTATAAAAAAATAAAATTCAAATAGTATAAAAAAATTAAAAAAACCCAGAGATAAATGGTAGGCCGGTTATTCATGCAATGCATTTTGTTTCAACTGATAACAGTGGTATAACAACGGCCGTGACAGCTGGTCCCAATAATTAAACTGTGCGGTGAAGATGCCTTGACGGTTTAACGTTACACGGCACATTTCACCGCTCACCACAGCGGTGCTCATCACTTATCATTATATCAATTGTTAATAATAATTAAATAATACGTAAATCGTAATAAATAATATGTTTCTGTATATCATAATAAAGTTTGTTTCTTTTTTGTCAAAAGTTCTTATTTATTAAAACTATAGTGTTAGGGAGTCTAAATAGTTGTGTAACCACAGTAAAACACTTACAAATTAATTAATGAAATACTAATTTTAATTTCTAAAAATATTAAAATCTTATATTCTGAACTTAGAAATTACATTTTTATGTATTTATTATTACCTGACTCACAACTGCCATTATTTAATTAATATTTAAAATGGATCATTATTCATCAATAAACTTCAATAGTTTTGATATTACAATACTTGAATAACTATATTTAACAATAATGTAAACATCAACAATTTTTTTTAAAATACCGTATAATACACGTATTATACAAATGAAAAATATAATACGGTATTTTTACATCACTAAATAAAAGACTTTGGATCAAAATAAAATATATTAATTAAAAAAAGAATAAGGATGTTTCGTCCAGTTGTAAGCTAGGGAAAGAAGTAGAGTTTGATGTTGTGCTCCAACTTATATATATATATAAAAAAGGCAAATGCTTCCCACATGCATGTACTGTCCAATAGTCTCGCTGATAGGCTAACAGAATAATTTTTATTTTACCATATTATTATTAAAATAATATATCGCTTTATTTTTCCTTCAAAAATTATATTCTTAATTAATTTTTTTTAATTTTTATTTCAGTAAAGTTAACGATTACCTATTTACAATAGGTTATATTTTAAGCAGATGTACTGATGAAAATAACGTAATATTGATACTATTTCGACTGGTGCCACTGATTTGAATCAAGACCTCGGAAACTATGTTTTCTGTAATATCTATTATATATATTTTCAATATAAAAAAAGATCTATTCTATCTACAAGGCAAAAAGAATATTTATATATTCAATTTTGTTCATGTTAAAAAGTAGAAAAGTAAATTATTGATCGAAGGAATACCATATAATTCTTATCTTTGTGATTCTAATTTATTCTTTAAAAATATTGCTTTTAGATATCAAAACTGAAAATTTAAAAACTGATAAATGATAATATCTTACTATAGATAATGTTACGCTTAAATTTAAGAAATATTTGTAGTATTTATTTCTGATTTTTATAACTTGAAAATTGTATTGGATTTTTTTGAAGTAGAATAAACTGGCTAATACATGTGTAGGTATTTCTTCTGAAATTAGTGTGTGCCTACCCTAACTTCAAAAGCAATAATTTATGTAGAAGTTATATTGTAATAACACTATTAGTACTAGTAAATTTGATTTCGATATTGTGGCTTATTAATATCCAAATATAGGTGTCTCTATATAATGTTCTTCATAATTAAACAGACTTATATCCCACTAAATGGTATGTACCATAATTATAATAGTTATTACAATAGAGCGATATATTCAAAACAGAATTATTGTAGGTTATCACGCATTAATATTATGGTTAATATTATAACATTGTGCTATGGAATAATTATAGCATTATATAAATTCACTAAGTATTGTAAAACTTTATCAAAACACTTGTGATTTATAACAAGAATTATCTTTTCGGATAATAAGAAAAAGAAAATAACCAAGAATTTGTACTTGGTATAATTTTTATTTAAACTTTTATTAAATAAATGACTGACGTGGTTTGGAATGCTTACTAAGAAATGTTTACAATGTTTCCTAGTGTATTATGATACGAAATTCTAACTTTTAAAACAGAAATCTGCCGAAAATAATTTTATTAAATGTAATTAGTTAATATAATTTTGAGTTTGTAAATCTCAGTTTTAACATATTTTAAAAAATTTAATTAGAAATATAGTTTTTTATACTGGTGGAATAAAAATAATTATTGCAATGGATATTGGTTTTTTATAAACATAGCTTAATTACATAATTTACTAGCTGAATTATTCAGCAGCCTTAGCCAGGACGTAGTCTTTAAAGGAATACTACCTAACATTTTCTAGACTTCTGGAACCTGTAGCTATATTTGGTTAGCTTTAAGGTACCTTAACTATACTTTAGTATTATTTTATAGTTTAATTTTTTTCATTACTGATTACCAAGATAATATTTTTGTGTTCATTTTATTACAATGTATCTAAAGTATCCAGTAAAAATTTTGAATCGCTATGAAAACCAAAATTATATATACCCTTTAAAGCTTGAATTATTACTTTTTAGACTATTATTATGATAATTTATTAATATACGATATTACTTATTTGATTGTTATTTTGGTTGTCATAGCAACTCACACCATTGTCTGGGTACTTAATATCCATCATAAAATCAACATATAATATTACCTTGGTAACCATTTTATATGGCAAAATAAATTTTTAAACTTTCGACTTAAATTTTTTTATTGTTAGTCGTAGCATGATGTGATATAGTATTATAATGTCGATTCAAACCAGTAGTTTATGAGATTAACGCGTTCTTCAAAATAAACAAACAAACTCCTCACATTTATAATATCAGTATAGATTAATTTATACAACCTATGATATGTGTATATTATTTAGTATTTTTTATTATATATTTAACTGAATATTAATATGTTTTTTTTGTGAGACCTATAGGATGAGTAAACATTATCCAAAAAAAAAAAAAATACTATTATACTGTATTTTTAATTATTTTAATTGAAACTGACAGTAAAATATCATCGTTTATGGTTTGTTTATATTGTAGGCAAAGGTGCCTGCAGGAGGGGAGGTGTAAAGGGCCATGCCTCCCGATATTTTTCGGCCAATGTTTGAATATGCTATATTGTTGTAAATAGATATTTTAAAAAGCCATCTTTTCAATTAAGGAAATCATTGTATAAGTATTGTTTACTCGTTGTGATTTTTGTTTCGTTATTCCGAGATGAATTTTATTTTTTCAGTTATTATTATATTGGAAAAAAAACCATTGTTTTGTATACAAATTGTGTTAGATTTATTTAGTTATAACAAATCGTCCATCTTATTATAATACAACAAACGATTTACAATAATTTTGTAACTATGTTTTCAGTCAATATTTTTAAAAATAATACACTTGAACATTATCTCATGTGAGTATGGTTATTTTCAAGAAAATATTATAGAAATTTACGGACGGTAATAATAGTAATTATCAATTGTAGCCTAATTGTCGATTCCACGTATTGTTGTGATATTGCGTACACATTACTATACAGTATAATGTATATTATGTGTATAAACGTTAGTAAAATATTTCATATTTTTATCTTATAACTCGTAAAAATGTAATGAACTCAGTGAAGGGCAGAATGGCGATAGTATTACGTTCTATGTTATTCTAGAGATTTTTCAATAAAAGTATAATTATTATTTTAAGTTTTATTAGTTAGTATATTATTAAAATAATTGTTGTTAATTGTATTTGAGTGACAGTGAAACGTTTGAAATAATAGTTGAGAAATCCTACGGAGAAAGTCGACTAAAATATTTGGTTCATTTAAATATTCATATAAAAATAGTAGTAATACGTAGTGAATGATTTTTCAGAAAATGATTGAAAGTTCATGTTTTAAAAATGATGTGTAAACGTTATGACATGTCAGTTAGAAATAATAACGAATAATACATGTTTATGATAAGTTTTTTTCATGTATTAAGTCATCGAATTTGTAAATTTAAACCACCCTCGTCCTCACAAAGGAAGGTCCAAATGCACTACCGCAACGATAGTTTTTTTTTATTCGTAAATTAAACAAAATATGCGTTAACGAGCGTAGTAATATTGTTGCAATTAAGTCGTCAATTGGAGTGTACTGGTCGATTTTATTGCTGTGACATTTGTGTATGCAGTTCAATCGATCTAATAAATAATATTCTCTGTTTCAGCTATAAAGCTATTCTAAAAGAATCAAACACTCGTTACTACACGAGAGGGCACATGATGGAAACAATGTGGCAAATATGTTTTGGCAACACCCCGCGATGATACGTTTCACCCGGTGCATAGTGTACTCCCCCGATCTAAGTAGCGTGAAAGTAATGAAATTTGTTCTTTTTTTTTTCCCGAAAAGTGATTGTATACACAATGAACACGATACGCGTGCTTAATAAAAAAAAAAAAAACACACACACACACACGGTCAAGTTTTTGTTTCAATTAAAACGTTACGCCTTCAAACAATAAATCTGAGTTAATTGCTTCCTTTCGTTTGGCTATACCACCACTATACCGTCTCTGCCATCGCTGTTGGTGCGTGCTGACGGTGGCGTTCGTGGAGAGTCCATTTACAATCCGAAACAATAGAGAGGAAGAGTGAACGAGAGAGCGGGAGTCGACTGTGTAAAGTTTTCGATAAGTTCTGAGCTGGGTTTCAAAAATGTCTGACATTCTCTCGGTCATCCGTTCGCGCTCCTATCCGTTTATTCGGCTTTAACACTACCGCCACTACCACTATAACCATTACCACTACTACTACCATTTTACCACCACTACATCTACTAACACGCTTACACGCACCCTCTACCGGTCGTTGTGTAGATCGAGCAGGACCGCGGGCGGAACGACACCCGTTTCCCACAGTTCGCCACCATTGGAGTATTTATTATTTGGATTCCGTAGCCAAGAACGTAATAATAAATGGTTTTTCTGCCGTCCTACATTTACTTGGCAACCGGGAAAGATAAAGTTTGTTTTTTCTTCCTCATAACGCAGCTGCACTCTCTCCAGACATTACTCCCTCGTCATCGATACCAATGAAAATTGGTACTCCCCTAACATGTTTCATTAGCTAGTGTCGTGGGAAATACTAAGTCATTGTCGATTCAACAATGATCAAGTATTAATCTACTATTAACACGCTGTACTTCGTACTATAGTATAAAAGTTTTAAGATTTAAAGATTTACGATTTATTAAAATAAATACTGCAATTGGTTCAAATACAGAATTATATTTATGCATATTATATATTAAAATAAAACCGCAAATATTGTGATTTTATTACATATGATAAGATAATAATAATATAAGTAAAATATAGATCTATAACAAAGATTTAACAAATTACATAACAAGTGAACTCAAAATATGTTTAGCGCACTTGGAAATCAAGAGGGTCAAATCTCTTGTATTATATTCTTATAGTATTAATAATAATAATTGTAACAACGAATAATAGAGGTAGGTATATAGTTAGGTAGTTAGGTCTGATAATAATATGTTCCGTGCCGTTTCGTTGGGTTCTAATCACCATTTACCGAGTGCGGGGGTAAACGAATGTCGTCGATCGCTGTACTTGTCTTTGTTTAGCATATTATTTAATTAACGTGCAGTACACTAAATGTATTTATTATATTTGCTTATATATAGTTACCATTATTTATGTTAATTAACTCATAAATCTCAAATACTTAAACGCATAAATATGAAAAGAGTACTTTTTATTTGTCAAAATGAACACATTAAAATTATAGGATACACAATAAATAATTAAGTAGTTATGTGGTCATCACTTTCAGCATCCGAAACTGAGATCGGTCGTGATGTCGCAAAACAAAACGTCGCACACATACTGACTCACGTCTTCAGACGTTTCCACTGACATCCTTTAATGAGTAGTACAGTGCTGATACTCTGATTTACAAAAATATATAACATTTGCATTTAAAAGAAATAATTTTAAGCCGATATTATAAAAAAAAAAATAAGAAAAATATTGTTATCATTTTATTGTTATATATTTTTATTTCTTATACTGGATGTCTGGACCCGAATTGTAATTTATATATTTATTAATAATAGTCGAGTGTTACTGCTGGATAGCTACTCCCCTCACGACTTCACCGTCAACTTGTACTTTTTCAGCTCATATGCTTATTGTAACTACTATTACAGATTGTATATATCCTAATAAATGTTTAAAGAAAAAAAATTATTAATAATAAAAGTCGATGATTAAAACAAATAAAATCAAAGTACAAAATAAACTAATAAACTACAAAATTAACTAATAAAAACCAATATGCAGGATAGAAATAATATACATGAACATTATATAACAATTAACACTAAAAAAATTCCAGTTAGAAGAGTGAAGTGGTCCCTATGTGTCGAGGAGCAAGTTTAGAAAATGTATTAGTAAAAATAGTGAACGGAAAACAATAGAATTAGGTATTAAATAAGAATAAAGAATGAAATTATAAACTAATCGTACGCCTTCCGGCCTTCAATCAGAAAGACTATGTATATTTAGCGATATTTTTTGTACAGCAACATTTTATTTTGACTTCGGCACACATGTATATTTATATTAATCATCGTATAATTTGATACTGTACGCCTGTACGAATATTACAACTCATTAGTGAGCCGCATTTTATCGAACGCCAAGCATTGACAAATGGCCATATTCTTCTGATTTATAAAATAATATAATATTTCTTCTTAAAAAACGCCATTACAATTGCAGTAACCATTAGTGTTTATAGTATTTAATTCCATCATTATTTTATGTTATGTACAATAAGTGAAACACAGTGTTTCTATTGTTTAATTTATCAAATTATAGTTCATCGTGACAGTTGAATTAGTTACATTTATTGATAGTTAATTTAAAGTGCGAGGAAAGTAGCTATTAGTTACTATATGGGTACGATGTCTTGCAGCAAATAATATTATTTGGTCAGTTAAAGTGCGCGAAAAGTTTCGCATTATATATGATGTCCATTTTAAAAATTGAACATTATTCATTCTTATCATGCTATTTGTGTAAATAAGATAAGTACATTTCTCTACAAATCAACATTTCTCATTTCACTATATTTTCGTGCATTACACAATCAAGTGCCATTCAAAATTCCAAAAATATTCTACATTAATTATTTTTATTAGACCAACAGTTCTACTAATTAATTTTTTTGGAGTTTTATATATGTACAATAAACTTTATATCGTATTTAAATTAAATACCTATAGTTGACATGCATGAATAAAATATGTACTACATAAATACAGACACACTTCATCATATTATTATATTGATTAATTCTTTTGCTTTTTCAAAGTTGATTACATAATTTTCAATAATAACCACGATGTAGTTTGTTTGTAAGATTTTTTCGCTACATAAAATTATAAAATTTTAATATTATAATTGTATAGATTTTAACATTGAAGAATGAAAAAAAAAACCAAGAAAGATATAAAGTTATACGTGTATTAAAAATACATTTAATTAATTTTATTTTGTTCTTAAACCAATATGAGTTAAGACTTAAGAATGAAAAAAGTGTATGAATTCTTAAAAACTCAAAAATGTTCTAAAGTAACAAAATATTACATTTAGTTATAGATTGATTCAATATTGTTGACTCATGTTTTGCCGCCTTCGTATAATGCGTTATTTGTTTTTTGAGTTTTTTCTAATATCTACTAATAGGTAAACCTGTCATAATGAATAGTATGATTCAAGTTAATAAACTAAAATAATTAGAGGTATACTAATGAATGATAAAAATCCTGAGCTAAATAATTCTAAAATTATAGTATTGTACACTGAACTTTGTAGTTTTCGACAGGTTATTTGTAATCTATGTGATTATTTTATTTTGCTTTGTTAAAATTATATTTCAATAATCATAATTAATAATTATTCAGAAAACATTTAAAAATAATGTTTCTGTTTTTGTTTTACAGGGAAATGTTTTAGGAATAAGTCTGTTGGATCGATAAACTCTTTTTGGTATGTATTATTATAATACATTTAATGAATTATTCATAAAATGTATGGTTATAATTATATTTAAACCATTACCATTTACTTACTACGATAACTTAGGCTAGAAAGGTCTCATTTTCATAATATTTATTATAAAAAAAAAAAAATGTTACAAACGCAGTATCGCTTGTCACTTTTTATAAGTTTGTTATATTAGGTATACGTAAGAATTATGTTCCAGTATTATTATTTACTTATCTTATAAAGTAGAATTTGGCTTTTCCCACGATTTTATTTACTCATATAATAAAACTATAACAATATAATAGGAGAATCAGGACTTCATCGAGTTTCAAAAAATACGTTTATATTATATTTCTATAATACTGTTATTGTCAAAGTGTAATAAGAGACTTAAATTAAAATAACATAATAATCATGTAATTGAGTATACCCGGTAATTATTATGTTAATCTGATATGTGATGTTCCCAGGTTTTCTCCTTTATCATGTTATCGAAACTATTCATTTTGTGCGCCATCGTGTTTATTATTTTAATAATTTAAATTAGATAGTACACAAATTATAAAGAAGACCGGTAAAATGTATTTCATATTGTAATATAATTATATCTATATAATTATCCGAGATCCGTGTGCTACTAATTAAATTAAATAGTAAATATATATATTTACTATTCATTTAAAAAAAAAAAAACTATGAAATGTTTTAAGCGGAAATTTATTTATGACTCTGGCGTACAAATATCATGATAAATTACATTTTGGGCTCAGAAGTATTTTTCATTACGTAAATGATATTCGTTCGACCTTTACCTACTTAGAAAAAATTGTAATTATTTGTACAGTAATTAACCATATTTTTTCTTGAATTCAAAAATAAAGTTGAAAAGAAATAGTTCTTATAAATTATTTTTTTAAAATATTATAAAATATGTGGTCTTTTTTACTAAAAAAAACTGACTGGTTAAAATTATTTAATAAGTCAACTATTATAATTTACTTTCATCTATTTTATTATATAGTAATATCATTGTTAAAATAATTATAATTGTTTGTTAAATTAATCTTTCAAATATTTTAAAAGCGGGTAAATTACTAACAAACAATTTAATTATTAATTATGATACACTACCGTTATACTATTATGATTGAGAATATTATAATATTCGATTTAGTAATTAAAACTAATTTTTTTTTTTTATAATTAAAGTATAAGCTAACCCATTAATTCTTGAAAAATCAAAAGGTTGACTCAATTGTAGTATTTATAATCATTTAAAATGTATTACTTATACAGATTCCAATTTATTTAACTTTAGATTATTCAATTTCTATATAGATATAATCTTTATTAAATTATGTTTAGACATCAAATCTTATTTCATAGCGTATTATAAAATCTGTTATCTAGGTAGTGAATGAGATTTTATTTAAAACAAGTAACTATGTTAATCCTCTTATATCTTTAAAATCTACAAAATTAATTTTAGTGTAGGTACACATTTCTTTAATAAAAATATATCATAAAAACATCAAAGTATTTAATGGTGTAAAATAAAATTGTAAATTTATATAGAGATTTACACAATATTTTTAGAAGTTATTTTATAGCAAAACAATTGTATTTTAAAAATCATTAGATATTCAATGTAGTTTATTTTTACAAAGGATGATTTTTCATGTTTGTCCCAGATAATAACTTTATTCCTAAGTATATATTTTTCATATTTATTATAAGTTTCTATAAGTGGGCTATACATATTTGATATAAATATATCATAATAATATTATATTAATAATCAACAAATAATACACATATCATTTTTAAAATGGTTAATTATGATTTGAAAATGCTCTATTAAGCTATACACAACTTTTGTTTTATCCGTTAATTAATTTTTTTATTTTTGAACTCAAACTTGAAAATCTAAAATTTTAATCTATCATTAAAAAAAGATAAAAATGTATATATAAAACAACTCATAATACATAATCTAACATAATATATAATATAACACATAAATAAATAATCCTATTGTGTGTACCTGATTTAAAGAATGTCTGTGTTTAAATTTATATAACTAACCCGGTGATTTTATCATTTTTTTTAGCGTTTTCCGATTTTATCATTTTCCGAATTATTAATATTGTCAATTATATAATATCACCATTCCTCAATTATACCTTGTAATGGAGCACACCGCTTGACCACGACAAGCGACATGGTGACGAGGTAAAAAGACACAAAGATAACTAGTACAGAAGGAAAGTAGTGTCGTTTTACACCGTCATAATACAAGAACCGACGAATAAGAACGGAATGTCGATATCTGATTAGGTATATATACCGGTCACTTTTCAGAGCATCAACACTCTATTTTTCTCTTCAAAATAAAGTAATAAAATATATTAATAATTGACTAAGCTTAAAATATATTTAAGTGGCAAGTTGTTTATTGTGTTTTATGTAAAATATTTGTAACAAAATTATAAAAATCCTTTTTTATAATTTATTTAAAATTAAACTTTTATATGCAGTTTAAAGTATGAGATAATATGTATTATGCTAATTACTTTAAACTCTGAAATTCGTTCAGTTTTATAATGTATTTTAGATAGGTAAAAACTTGTTTAATTTATTATTAAATTATTATTCAAATTTTAATTTATATCTTTAGAATTTGTATTTATTATTGCAACTTCATTGTGTTACCTGCATTATATTTTTAACGTTACACATTTTTATAGTTATATTTTTGTTTATTCCTGATTTATTATCTATTAAGTATTTTACTGTTACGGTTAATTTATAAACCAAAAATATAATTTTAATCAATAATATAAAATTCTTTTCATTACTGATTTATAAGTTCTTTACTTATTGTGGTATTTGTCATTTATTTTTAATTTTATTTGATGATCAATTTCTAGATTTTTCAAGTGACTTCATGTTAATCTACTATTTGTCTATCTGACTATCTAGTAGAAATTATTTACTCAAATATAATATTATGATTTTTATCATCATCATTTGTTTTGATAGATATTTACATTCTGTTTTTATTTAAGTAAACAACTTTATTCTTCATATAGGAACGCTGAATGATTTTGAATTTTGAATGATGACCAGAGTTGTATTCCAAAAATATATACCCTACACTATTAAAAACGATTTCTGTCGTTTTCCATTTATGCGTATAATATACTGTTTTTATGTTGTCGGTTGTTAATTTTATGGTTGAAATTCGGCTATTCAGGAGACAAATAAATCGCTTGTTGTGTTAACTGAACGACAGAAGAAAAGCCTATGGCAAATTGGTACTATTCGGATTTAGAAATATCTGAACGTTATTATCTCATAGAAAATATATGTTTGAAACTCACAAGTTATTAAGTTTTTACAGTTAAAGGTGATCTTAGGGTTATATGTCGTTTTGTCACAAGGCTCCATAGTGCCCTGTAGGAATCCCATTTGATGGCTGAGCGAACCAAACATATCATATGTACGTGCTCAACGTTTTGATTCTAGCATGTAGAACATAAATACTTGATTTTACGAATGTCCTGGAAATACGAATAACGATAACAATAGAAAAACCATGTTATATTGCTTTTTAGATTACCTATTCGATAGTAACATTTTATTAACATTTTTTTATATAAAGTTGTCATCGTGTATCGTAGATGTACTAATTTGGGTGACAATTAAATCACAATTATTAATCTTATTCTTAGGTATTCAATTTATATCAATCTTTTCGTTTTTGTAAATATTATTTCTCTATTTCTACTGGTTTATTTGAAAGGTCAGGTACCCAATACTTATAAACTAATTACAAACCACAACAACTTTAAGTTATCACTTATTCTATTCATATTATATAACTAAATTATTTGAATATAAAATAATTATACAATAAAATGGTATTTATATATATATATATATATATATAAATCTAAGGTATTCAATTTAAAACTAAAACTGAATACACTCATAGAGACAGACACATACACACACACATACTCATTACTCATACATATTATTAACAATAGTGATAAGATAAAATATGGCCCAGTGTACATTTGAATGAATAGTCGAATTGTAGACTGTTTAAGCAACTCTTATAATAATAATAACTCTTATAATTAATTTTGATTTTAAAATTGGTCGTGATGTTTCATATTATTCAATGGTTTATTTTAAACTCAACTCGTTATAAAAAGATACATATTTTTAATAATTCCAGAATTTTCTCGACTACTTCCGGAAAATTCGGAATTTAAAGAAATATGACTTTTAAAATTGAATAATAATAGTGTAATAAAGGGTTTCTTTTTAATCTACACACACACACACAAATATATATATATATATATATATATATATATATATATATAGTTATAGTTTTATTTATGCACAATTTACTTTAAGAGATGGTTATTGTTATCTTATTTTATTGTTATTGTTATATTGTTATTATTATAAGCAGTGCCTACTTAAACTTAAAATCTTTTTTTTTTTTTTTTTAATCACTTTTTTTTAGTTTACTACTCTTATTCAAGTTTTTAAACATTTATTTTTTTTATTTTGAATTATTATCCTGTTATAACAGACTGTGTTTTGTTTATAGTAATAAAAGTTAATAACATAACACTGCACTAAAAGTAGAAATAGTAATAAACCATTTACTTTATCATAACTTGAAAATATTTAAAAGTTCCTGTTAATGTGATATTGTGTTTAAAAACACATAACCTGATTTATAAAGGTATACATGTATATATGTATATTCAAAGGAAATACGTGTGAGGATGTTGTTCGGCTACTGATTTATGGGATTTGTTTACACCTATCTTGTTATTTCTCTGTCTATATACAGAGCTCGCGTGTACACACACGTACATAAACACACTCAACTACACAGTTGAATACAGTTCCATAAGGTTTAATTGAAAAAGTTTACTATAATATTAGGTAGTGAGTGGTGGAATTTCTCTGAAATTTTATGGTGAATTGGACGGTAGAAAAAATAAGGTATACAGTATAAAATTTGTCTCAATTATTGTACTGTAGAAGTCTCATTTTTGAATGTATACTCAACAAGAAAGAGAATTGAATTGTATTATCACGCAATCACTGCACTTTTAGCTCAATAAAAAAATAAAATAAAAAAATACCTATTTGTTATGAAATAGCGTCAACCATGTCCACTGGAAGTTAACTTACTTCTGCCTTACTACATGCATGTAGGAAATCAAATAATTAATTAACTTTATTATTTTATAATTTATCGTTTTTAAGATTCGATAAGTAAAAAAAACCGTGGATAAAAATAATAAGCCACTTATACTTAATATGATCAAAGAAGTTGTAGGTTTAACAATGGTATAAGTTTTATTTATTTTTGTTATAAAATAGGCTTTGGTGCTAAAAGTATAAAAAAAATAGGAATCAAATTATATTTTGCATATATTTCTATAGTTATTATTAATATATTTTCAAATAATTGTTTCAAAATTCGTAAACTTCAAAACTCTGATGCTAGTTCGTAACCATAGGTGTTTGAAAAAAATATAAAATATACAATTACATGTACTATGATGAAATAGGTATTTAATTTAATATTGTTTCTTTAAAAATTAAAATTTTAAGAATTTTCTAGTACTTATAGATAGTCAAAAAAAAAAGATAAATACAGTTGTAATTTTAAATTATATGAATGATATATAGCAAAAACATTCTATTATTTTTTTATCAAAATTTATATATTGTTTATATAAACAGTTTTTATTTTATATCACCCAATATCAAAAATAATATTTTACAATATATATATACATATATATAAATACATTATATACATATTTATTTTAATGAGTAATAACCATAGTAAAACTATAATAAAAAACCAAGTTTAATACATTTTTAATGAAACTAGTAATCAGTTATTTATTAATTCATTAAAATATAATATAATGTATGAAATATAACAATTCAAGATCGGTAAAAAAATAATTGAAGAAAATATTATAGCAATTATTTAATAATTAGGAATAATATATTGCATAACCTAAGCCAGTAGTTCTCAACCTGGAGTTTGCGTTTTGGCTTTAACAGTTTAAACGACCAAATTGTTTTTTTATTTTTAATTTATCATTGTTTTTCGAAACCGATTACAACAAGAAGGATGATAAAACATCATTTTGGAAACATAATTTTACCACTAGGTAAATTCAGTGAAATTAATTTTGATAAATATTTTAGCATACTTTACTGAGCTTTTCTAAAACATTTTTTTCATAAATCTTATAAAAATTAACTTAAATAAAAAATGTAATATACACAATATACATGGTCGATAAAAGAAGGCTAATGTAAATTTTATATTTTATAAATAATATATACATTATATTATATATAAAATAAATATAAAACAATTATAATTATATTTAAATTTTTAAAGTTTTTAACGTGTGGTGCATGAAGGTACCACTAACACTTAAAGTGTTTGGTTAAATCCTTTAATATATAATATTAAATTAAATATAAAGAATATTTGAAATCTTTTTGTATGCGAAATAAGAAATTCTGCTAAAATTAAACAAATTAATAAAAGAAGAAAATTTACTGAAGAGAGTTTGATCCAGTTATGTTAACTTCTATAATGATACGTTTATCTTTATTATTATTATAGATATACTAAAATATCTTAAAATGAACAATATTAAACAACAAAAAAATCAAATAATTTGTAGATAAGTGGTATTTTGCATTGTTAATAATTGAGGGGAGTGCTAAACATTTATACATGAAAGTTAACTTTTTCCTTGGATCTTTCGGAGAGAGCCATAGCGATTTAGTGGATTGATTTGTTTTTTTTTTGTCCCTAATTTTTGTAAACTAAGGTGATGAATTGCAGTGGAGTTTCCCAAGACATTGTTAAAATATTATTTAAATAAAAAAACATTAGTGGAATTTATGATCATGAACGCACGTAATGAACGTTGGTTCATACTAAACAATAACTGATAATAATGTTATAAATTGTATTTTCATTTCAATAAATTAATACACCGAGAGTATAATAAGATTATACTATCAGACTATTAAGACAGTCTTAATAATGTAATTTTTTTTTCTCTATTCGTCCTATTGTTGTTACACACATAAATGTAAATATTGATAATGAACACTGAACGGCAAAGTATCACAGAGAATCAATTTTAAAGAAATGAAACACTCCGTTGATTCTAGGCATTAAACAAAAAGTTTAAACAGAAAAGTAAATATAGTTAAGTTTACCAAGATGTTCATTGAATGTATGAAAGAAATTCATAAACATAATATTATTTTATAACGCGTACTTACTACATCGAATTAACAAACGTCAAACGACGTAAAATATGATAACATGATAGCATGCATTTTATGATACTTACGAATAAAATATTGTAACTTTTGGATAATAATCCGATTGACATATTCTGTCAGGCACTTTAAATAACAACTTAATGATTACAAGAAACGTATATTCCTTATTTCTGGACCAAGGAGGGGGGGGGGCTATTTATACTCATGCCAATACAATATACGCACCTGTACAGGAAATATAGTTGCAGTTCGTGTTTGCCAGCCGCCGATACCGATTTACAGACAGATATATTTTTATAAATAATACACATGAGCTAATACGTTGATCGTTATGTGTATTAGTTGATTTGTTTTCTTCAGCTTTAAACGTTCAAGTTTACCATTTTTATCCATACTTTTTTGTCGAATAAATAAAGTAATACTATGTACAAACTACAAAATAACGGTTAAATATGCGCTATAAATTATACATCTAGCACGGGTGGATAAAATCATAATATAATATATGTAAGTACTTAGTTGTGAATGTTATTTGATTTGAAAATGATATTTTTATTTGATTCACTGCGTGATAACTTTAGTAATTTTTCATGGTATTTTATAATTGTTGACAATTGCCGGACTATAGCTTAGTAATAATATCCATAAACATATTATTGTGCATATTATGATAATTTTGGCATTGGATCTTTCCTATAGTCTTGGATTAGTAAACAATTGATGTAACATATTATTTTTATCGACACTAATCAAATTGAATAATTTGTTATATTTACTGCTTATGTTTGAGTAAATTATTATTTACATATTTGATTAATCACATTCATGTGTATAAGTATTATATGCTATTATATTTGTAGTATGGACATCTGAATAAAATAATTAAAATCACTTATAATAGTATTAAAAATTTAATATTGAAGATTAGCTTGTTCGAGTATAAGGCACATATTAGAATATTTTTAACATCTTAAAGGGTGAGATTATGTTAAAATTTGAATTAGGCATATTGTTTTTTTTTTTTATTGATCATGCTATGAAATATATCTTGTTTTTTAATATTGTTTAATGTATTTTATTATATTATCTCTAATTGTTTTTACAAATTGTGGTTATGTTGAGTCTGTACAATAGCCAATAATAAATTTGAAATATTATGTGAATTTATTTACTTCTATTGATTAGTTAATTTAATTAATAGCTATAATTTAAAACAGCACTTAAGAATTACTTCATCCCAATTGAAGTACTCTAATTGTCTTTTACCACGAGAAAATACATAAAATATAAACGGAAGTTTTCAAGTTGTCATTAGATATAATCCAGCACTTTGCAAAAATTACAATAGTGTTTTGCTTCAATAATTTGCATATTATTTTGCCAACGATTTTCGACATTTTTAGGTGAATACTAATAAAGTAAAGGATTGCTAATAAATAAATATTTCAAACAGAAGAAAAACGAAATATTATTAATGAGTAATGACTAATAATTCTACCTAATAAATGAAAAACGCAAGTTTGTATATGTATAGTATAAAAAATATAGGTACAGTATTTACAATTGAAAAACTTATATGAAAAACAAATATCTTTATAATTTATGTCATATGTGGTATAATTAAAAAAAATAATTGAAAAAATGTACAATATAAAACATTAATTGAAGATGATCTTGGTAATATGGTTTGTTAACCATGGTTATTAGTATAATTATCTATGTATCGAAAGTATTATACAATGTGAAGTATTACTTATCAAGTCAGGGGTTTCAATAAATACTTATAAACTGTGTTATTATTAAATATATGCAAATTAATGAACTGATAAATTAACAGTGGTAATAATGGTAGTGGTAGTGTACCATATAATATCTGATATAGTTACGTATAATAATTTATATTTTTTTATTTAGTGCTGTGTTAATTTCGTTTCTGTATTTACACGTATTGGACTCGTTACCGTTATTGTTACAGCCGTATCATACATGTTATATCACAGTCAAAATAGACATAAATGTTTTGTTTTATTTAAATTACTAGTTTAATTAATATTATATTCTATATAAGAACAGAATATTTCTCATGACAATTATCAGTCAAAACGAAAACCCTCTCGGCATATTAAAAAACTTCTTCGTTTCCAGAAGTGGGAGTTAAAAAGTTAGATTTTTATCTCTACATCTCTACCAACCCATATGCCCATGTCTTTGAGAACATAACTTTGCTTCGATAACTGATGTATCTATATATATAGCCCTCCTTTGATCACTGGCGTGTTTTCTACCCAAGAGAAGATTGTGGTCGAACAGAACTTGACACTAGATGAAAATAATAAATCACTTTATACACGAATTCAAAATATATCTATAATAGATGCTGAAGCATGAATCTAGTCCCAATCATGAGACCACATGGTTTTAATTTTTAAATTTCAAAATATTTCCTAAAAATCAAATCATCGAACTGAAATATTCATCATTTTTATTTTTCTCATGAATTCAGATTTATCATTTCACAAATTTGCACCACACTGAACCCGTCCAATAAACGCAACAATTTCTTCATCTACATCATTTCACTTTCATTGATGACATAGAAATATCTCATGCTGAACAGAGTTAAACCTTTAAAATTTTCAAAATATTTTGAATAGGATATACTCCATAGTATTTATCTTCTCCTATTTCATTACATCCTATTTTACCATAAATATATACTTTATTTCATCAAATATGTTTCGGAAACTTTACACAGGCCTTTATTATACTTACATACATTTTGGATGTTTTATTTTTATGTTGACCTTACTATACTATTGAAAATAGTACTATTTATATGTGATTTATAATTCAAAAGCCATTGTAACTTATCATTGTTAATATTGTTTAGTGGTTATAGTTTTATACTAATGGATAAAATGTTACGAATGTAAAAAAGGTATTTTATTATATTAAAAGGTAAATATTATTTGCACTGATTAATATTTTAAACGCATCGAAAAAGAAAATAATGTCAAAAAAATACAGATCATTTATAATAATTTACGAACACTTAGATTTTTAGATTTAGTATTTTCGTTTTAGTTTAATAATTAAATTAACATAGTTTATAAAATATGGTTATAATTTGAGTCAATTTAAAAATGAATAAAAAAAAATGTATCGCCTAATATCGATATGTTGGCATATCAGTTGTTAATGGCATAATGTATCAGACAGTAGGATGGTATAAATTGAAGTGCATAAGTTTGGAATCGAAGTTGGACAATAAATAAAGTGATAAGACGATAGATAAATGTATAAGAAATAATTAAATAACCTTATACCTCTATCCTAGGCAGATATTTTGACGCGTTATAAATTTTAATAACTATATATAATTCTATACATTTTAATAATAAAGAGAAATTTTCATTTTCCGATTTTAACACTATGGTAATATATTTGTTTGGTCACTCCATTTATTTTGGAATGTACAGGTACGCCTAAATTCTATAGTTAAAATTGATACGTAGTCGCGCAGCAACCAGACATCGATGAAATCGTTTATATTTAATTTAATATGCAACAATGATTATACGTTTTTTTTTATTATATTTAATGCAAACAATTACAGGGCGTCTAGTGGCTGCGAAGTCAATAGCTATACCAAAAAAGGTACACCACTCAGTTTCCATAAACAAATCGATTTGGTATTGGTATAGTAGGTACTTATCCATAATAGTAGTGGTACAGTTATGGAATGTTGTCCCCTAGAAAAAGGAAAATATTAAACACTACTATCATGGGTCACGTAATGTACCCTTTTTATGTTACAGCTGCTGCTGAAGTTGTGATTGTCACGGCGCTCTGCATAGGCAATATTGCTACAGCCCTGCGTAGAAAATATTATGTTATATTACGTGCTTGCAGTTAATTATTGTGCTAAATACGTCTCATGTCGTAGGCTTAAACTGTCTACATCCAACGCGATTCTCATTAAACATTCTAGTAAACCTTCCACCGGTTCTGTATATAATTAATATACACACCCTAACATCAAATTAATTTTTCTAATTATGATTTTCAATTATCTCATATATATATAATTTAGCTTCGTTATAAATTTTAATTTAATAGACATAATATATTAAAATGACACTGGTCAACAAATAATTAATTTCATTATAACATCTATTACTTCATTTAATATATGATATTACGCAACCGACTATTATTTTATATGCAAAGGACAAAATATTATCATTGAAGATAAATCTAGTTAGAACATTTTTTAGTGTGGTTTAAAATCGTGGAGGATTTTTTTTTGTCAAACGCATTTTTATAACACCTTATTTTTGTTTGGATTTGAAATGTGAGGTTTTTTTTGTATTTCAATATAAATAATATGTTTTGAAAAATAAATAAAGAGCTCCGAAAAAAAAAAATAGAAAGGAAAATAGTGATTCATGATAATGCAAAATTAAAATATTGGTGTCAATTGTTTAACATACAATTTATTAAATTGGGAACAATAATTTTTTTTTTTCAAATATTATATTTATCTCGAAAGTTTTTTAAAAACATTTAATAGCTATAAGACATATTATAGTACAATCATATTGCAATTATATAAAATAACAACAATAAATTGACACTGAAAATAAAATGTGTATTATAAGAATATATTTATATATAATTTTTTTTCCGTAATTTATACATTCATAATTATAATAAATAATCGAATATCAGTATATACCTTTATGATTTAGCGAATATAAATTGTATTAAATACTGACAGTCATTACCTTGGTTCAGTTTTGAATCCTTTTGTTGTTTTTGTATTGATGGATACAAATGACGAATCCTTAAAACGTATCTTATACGTCTATATAAATTAAACATTTTACATTGTTCATTTTATTTATATTATAATAAATTAGAATTTTCAATTAAATTGTATTACTTACCGTTGATTTTATTTATTGGGTATACTAATGACGATTTATTCCTATATGTCATGAAAACATATTATTCAAAAGTTCTACCTAATAGTTTTTTTTTTCGATTTACGAGCAGCCTTTCAATTATTTATGCATTAAATCTCTCTTTGTTTTTTAAAATATAAAATGGAAATAACAATACGAGTTGGTATTAAAAACTCTCTGAAGAACAAACACTCGCTTGGTGAAAAGTAATAATTCGTATGGGTTATGAAAAAATGAATACAAATTCTGCAGTGTTATAGCTATTTTTAAAACATATTGTTTTTACTAATTATAAATTCGGAACATATACAGTTGAATAGTTATTATTTTTTTCCCTTTTTGGAATTATATTTAAACACAATATTATCTAGATAAAGGACAGCATCACGCAATAATTTATTATCATTAATTTAAACAAACTTTTATTATAACATTTTTATTTAGTTTTATAATATATTCTTCATCATTTTAACTTGAATTTAATAACATTTATTCATATTTCGTTAAAATATTTCCAACAAGTATTTATGTAAGTATCAATGTGCACTTAATAAATATAAAGTAAATTGTTGTCGTGAGTAAAAATGTTAATGACCTTAAATTATTAATATTGTCAATTTTGATTCCATTTGAAATAAAAATATTTTTCTATTAGCTCTATTACTGTTCATCATTAAAATTTTATACTTCTTGTGATATTATTATAGTGTTTAAATAACTTTAATACCTAAAAAAAACCAGAGTAAACATACAAGTTAAACAATAATATAATACCAAACAAATTTTTTCTATTGTCATAATATGTAAAAATTTCAACTTTTTAACTTTTTTTCAACATTGAGCTCTTACACGTATAAAAACTTTTTAAAATAGGTACCTTAGTATAACAAGTTGAAGATTTTCTAAACTAGTCTATTTTGGTTTACTTGGTTATTACTTACTTTACATGTATAATATCGTAGAATCTTACAATTATTTCATACATTCAGATACTATTAAGCCCAATTATGTTGAATTTAATAAATTAAGAAAAGACATTGTTCAAATTATTTATTCCTTGTGTTCAAAGTACAAATATATTTGAACATCAATTCTTATATAAATAAGAATCTAAACACGTGTAATTGAAATAATTAATATTAACGGGTATGCATTATAAATTTTCGATTTATATAAGATTTATACGCAGAGTTCTTGATACTACCAATGAATTATTACGTCGTGAAATTATACGATTTTGAGTTTTGTTAGATTAAAATTATTTTCAAGCAAAATCAAGCGTTACAATTTTAATATTATGATCACATAAAGACATTTATTAAATTGTTGATAAATACGATATTGCTTTGTTCAAGTTACAATAGTAAATTATTCGTATTAATATTATATATTATGTGGCATGCTATAACGATTTGCTGCAGTCAATCCCAGTGCTTCGGTTGATTACCATGCCATGCTGCTAGCAGTCAGATTGGTAACTTTATGACTACCTGCGTTTTACATATTTACACATATAAACTCTGTCCACGTGTTCTTCGTAGATCCTCTAAAATTTCCAAAAAAATAACTTTTACAAATCAAAATACTCACACAAAAGGCTAATGGCCACAGTTGGCAGGTTCTCTGTAAAAAATGTATCAATAAAAAAAATAATAAAATAAAAATCCAATATTTTAATGATTTTATGTTATGTGTTTTGTATGTTGCATATTAAAAAACATACCATAGCATTTTTTATACAACATACTTATTCTAAACGGAGGGATGAATGTATTGATTTTACAATTTTGTTTTTTTTTTTTTGTGTCTAACGCCATATTTTGGAACAGTACAAATACTTCGTTTTCCTAATATAGCAATTTTTTTATAAAAGTGAATCTAGTTGGTCAAAAGTAAACAATTATCAATAGTTTTCAAAAGCCTTGGAAAAAACCCCAAGAAATAACGGAAAAATAGGCATTTTTATATAACACTTTTTTGACAAATTTTAATTTTTTTATTTTGTTCTAACATGAAAATCAAAAACCGCAAAAACTTGAATTTTTTACTAAATTATTAAATAAGCGTAGGCTACGTCTAAAAGTTTTAGAAGTAATTTGAATTTTTGATCAATTTATAGAAAGTTGGAATTTTCAATTTTTATTGAGATTTTTTTTTTGAAATATTGACAAAAAAAATGGTTATCCAAAATATCTTAAAAATTTAATAATATGCTAACTATAAGTTGAACTTATTCTAATTAAAAAAAAAACAAAATTCTTTCATCAAAATTTTTTTAAACCGACTAAACGTTAAATTTTTATGATTCCGATATAAAAAAATTATTTGATTTGACTTAAAATTCCTACATAAATATAAATATTAATTTTAAATACAATATCATTACATATCATATGAATCAAAAATATGAAATAATCAAAATGCATTTTATACTTTCTTGTATTTTCAATTCAATTCATGAAATAACTATGGTAAACTTTATGAGAAAATCGTAAAATATCTTTTAAAATAAATCATTTTTATACGTTTTTCTTATAGTTATTTCAGGTTTTGTACATTCCAGATAAAGCTTACTCATCAGAAATGCAATGTCTCAAGTTCAAATAAAAATAATATGTTTTATTATAAACGTATGTAGACACAGTTTATTCATACTTGGGTTTAAATGTTTAAAATAATAACTAATAGGCAACTATTTTCGGCAATGGTTTATTATAAACAACAGCCATCATTCAAATATGGGGTTTGTTTTAATTTATTATATATTTTACCATTTCAGTCATAGCTAATTATGTTTGTTTAGGATTATGATTTTAGATGAAAATAGAAAATTTATAACTATTTTATTAAATATTATATTAAATCCCATAGTAATTACAAATCTGTCCAGATAATTTTCTTACTGGCGTTCATTTTTTCAACGTTGTGTTTTTAATCGCTGTTTTATTCAATAAATAAGCTATTAGTGTTTTAAAAAAATTATTGTATATATTATAATTTTTTAATTGCAATGAAATTATTGTTTTAATTATAAATATTTTGATTTGTATAAAATGGGATAGTAATTTTAGAATAGATAAAATCTAAATAAATGTTACTTATTTACTCAAATTTTCTTTGTGAAATCAATTAATATTTTAAGTAAAAAAAGATTTAATTAGAGAAAATATAATAATAACAATAGTAAAGTACGAGAATATTTTGAGTTGGCATACAGTATTTTTAAAAAAACATGACAAGGAGTTAAAACTCAAAATATTCTTGATCCTATTACAGTTTTCAAGTATCGCACAAATCAAATAAAACTATACCGTATTTTAAACAATAATTATTTATCTACATACTCTTTTAAATTTAAATAAATACAATCCTATAGATTTATTTGAATTTTGATTTTCAAAGTTTCATTATCGAAAATTGTATTTATACATATTAGAAAGTAATTAATTTTATAAAAACAATTTCGGTTTATTTCAAGATTTTAGTACCTACATCGATTCAATAATTTTTCTGCTCAATAAATTAAATTTATTTAGATGGATAAATTGCACTATTTTTAGTCTTTTAAGAATATATTTTACTTGAAATATTTTTTCTTTCGATTATGTACGGATATTATGTATTTAGAAAATATTATTCTACACGCTGATTAGGACGAATTCTAAACTTTAAAATCTAATTAAAGAAAATGCCTGTTGTATCATTAATGTAAAAGGTATTTAAAAATACATAATTAAGAAATAAACTTATTACTGTGGCATAATAAATTCAAATGAACTTGTTATATTCGTATTTTTAACAAATTAACTGAATTACTCTTACTATATAGGCCATTTTATATGCTATTAAAGAATTATTTTGCATAAATCTCAATTATTTTCCATTTTAAATTTTGATTATAAAAATAGCCGAAAATTTAAAATTTTTAAATTAAATTATTTTATTTATTAATGTTTCCCTGATGTATAGTTTTCTAAACTTACTGTTAATATGAATTTTCAAATTTCTATCATCTGGAAAAATAGACAACAATAATAGTATTATATAAATCAATAAAGAATGATAATGTTATAATATTTAACGAGGTATTGCTATATATTTGTAGAATTAATAAACATCATAATACATTTATGTTTAAGTATTTACAATTGAGAAAATGAATAAATTACAACGGAAGTTCTTATGGGCGTCCACGTTTATGTTAGCGTTTAGTAGGGGAGTAAGGTTACTTAGTCTGTAGAATTTCTACTACTAGCATGGTTTGCGTGGTTTAGAAGGTTGATTGTTGATTTTGGATTCTAAACGGAGTGATGGAATCTATTGGTTTTACAATGATGTGTGTGTGTTTTTTTTTTATGAGGACACCTTTTTTGGTAGTATAAATGCTTCGATTTTCTTAAATAGCAACTTTTCTGAAAGGAAAGTGAATATAGATGGTAGTTGGGCATGTCAAAAATCCAACTTTTTCAATACTTTTTAAAAAATCGAAAAAACGATTAAAAAATTACAAAAAACCGGGAAATTTTACAAATTTTCAAATTTGTATAAAATATGTTAAAATTGCGATAATTTGCAAGTTATTTTGTAGTTGAAAATTCATAAAATTTTTTCTGTTTATACTTAAGGTTCAAAATTTTAACACTAGATTTTCCATAAGCTAATTTTGAAAAATATATAAAAAAATTTCTACGGACTTAAAAGAAAAAAATTTTTGACTGTTTGAAATTTAAATTTTTACGAAATTGCATTATAATTCAATTTAAATATAAAATACATTATTATATACACAATTTAGACAAACATATTAACTCTGTTCAGAATCGTTATTCGTATACAATGATATCTATCAATGCATTCAAATTTAACAAATCCATTGTAATTATGACCTATCCTATAAACGAGGTGCACTCCACCCCCAACTGTACAGCAAAACAAGGTCCATCCGTTTTGTTATGTTTTTTCGTTATTGTGGAATCCATGAAGGAAACAATTACAACCATGGACAAAAGACCCGTCGATAATGCTACTTACGCACAGGTTTATTATAATTATAAGATAGTCCATTAATTTAAATATATTACGTAGCGTTTTTGTATTTTAAAATATAATAAAGGTATAAGCGTTTTAAGAATAGTAATTCGCAAAGTCACCGTAGAATCGTTTTAATATATTTATGTTATATTTACATTGTTGTAACAGTGACGGATTTTTGATTTCGCTACAGTGTATACATAATACGTATGTAAAACAACTTCACAACGGTAAAATCACATCCATCCATTCAGCGTTTCAAAAATATCACAAAGCTATTTGCATACAATCCGTGTAACGGCCGTTATCTAAAATATCAGATTGACAAATCAAAAACATAACTTTAGGGTTCGTTTCGTCTGCTTGTAGCCCTGATACATTATTGGGCGCAAATAATTTTCCAAACGTTCCCGTGCGCGCACGTACATATACGTACACGATGATTGTTTTCGATTATTTATTGCTGACACTATCGGAATAACAAATATTTTAAGTGTGTGTGCGAACAAATCGATATATGGTGAAAATGACGCGCGGCTGAAAGAAAAAAAAAATTCACATGCTTTTTTACTTGGACCGTAATCGTGTTTTATTATATTGCACATCGTATGCACCAAAGACCACACTATTTGAAAACTGAAGGTATCGTTAAATAAAATTCAATTGTTTTTTCTTCAAATTATATTTCGATGTTTCTCTCGTAAGACCGAGTACAGAGAAATAAAAAAAACAAAAAACACAAACCAATAGCATCTTCATGTTAATGGTTTTAAGACACATTGACTGTTGGATTTGCTATTGAAATGTTGTATAATTTTTACATATACGCGCGTAAGAACACAAAAACAATAAGCAATATATATTTAATGAAAGTCGGGTTGTGATATTGGTAGACGCTTGTTATGTAGTTGGGAAATACGTCGGGAAAAACACTATCTGTTATGTAAGTGGATGGGGAGACAATGAGAAAGATTTGGAAAAAGAAAGAAAAACAACTACTGCAAAAAGGCGAAATTGCTTTGAGAGAGTTGCCGAGTTTTTTTTTCTATTTTATTTTATTTAGCTTCACTAAACCACGAATTACGGAATAAAACGGTTCAATAAGATGCGCAGCTGTTAGGAGAGAGAGTATTCAATTTTACAATAGTCAGATGTTGAAATGCTTTTTTTCTTTGGAACATTTTGGAAAAAATTATATTACTACCTATAGATCGAAAGAACGCGTCACGTTATTTGAGTCGCGTTGTATTACTGACCAAGAAATAAATTCTATCGAGATAAGTCTTAGCACGCTCAGTACAGACGCGTAACTGCCCAATCGTCATTAATTTGTAATCAGTTTAGTTAAGTCAGATTATTTTTGTTCATACCCTTAGTTTATATTTAATTTAAACCATTCGAATTTTGTATTATATTGAGAAGTTTTATTGTTGATTTTTTAATTATTTGATATATGCATTGCCACGGCCGTGGCAGTGAGATGTGGTGGTGAAAAATGCTTTTGATGTAATAATGTCGGAGAGGAATTTGTTCACTTTGAAAGTCTCATTTTTAGGAATTACCTTGTTCGTGTTAATCCTAAAGCTTTTCCATTTCACGTTGGATTGTTATCATTTTCCACATTCCAATTTATATACATCATCTTACTATTCTGGTACCACTTTTTGTTCTTAAGTACACATTTTATTTTTACATTACTTATCTCACACAGAAGTTCATTTTAAAATGTATATTACATAAGTCATGTACTTATATTTCAATTGAAAATTACTACTGAAAAAATCATGTTCAGATGCTAATTCTAATATATTTCAGGCTATTTAAATTAAAGGTACTTTACACTAAGATATTTCAATAACATAATTATCTCTTGTTAAATATTACTTTTGATAAAATACTTTTGTATAATTAATTAAATTAATAAGATAACTTACATGGACAAATTAACCTGGAGAATGGAGAATATTATTTGAATAACATAATTTTGAAATTAGAATTGGGAATGGAATGGGAATTAATTGAAAATTCTAAAATTTTAATCGTTGTTAAATTAGTCAAAATTAATATTGTAAAGTGATTCTCACGTGATTATTTATAATAATTGTGTATTGACTATTTTGGTTATAAAAGTAATTTCCATTAATTTTTTTTCTAAATTATTGATCAGCCGTATTCTAATACAATACGATAAAACGTATAACATACCTTATATCTAATTTGATAGTTTTTTTTTTTCGCATAATGCTTTGTGAGATGATTCATCGAGAGAAAATTTTTTTGTACTTAAATCATTATAAAGTAAGCAAATCAAGTATGATATAAAATATTACACAATTTAGTTGCTTTTTTAAAATATATTAAGGATCATACTGCTCTTCAAGACGCTAAAATTACTAATAATTGTTATGAATTATTATTTATTGTTACATAATATAACCATTCATAATATAAATGCATCAAAAATAAAATATTCCTATAGTACCCAGTCGTATGATGCATATCCTGCCGGGTTGTACAAATGCATTTGTATAAATAATAATATTGTACTTATTTGTACATAATTATTTCACTTGAAGATCAATACAGATACGCGCTTGTGTGATAGTACATAGCATATTATAAATTATAATACATAAATATATATATCTACGCAAATACGTGACAAACGAAGAATCGTTTGGATTTCTTTAAGCTATTGCAAAATACTTCTGGTATTACCAACAAACGTTTACACCACAAAACATGTGGAAAATATTCATTCTGCAGTATATATTACAGTCGCTGATTTTCAATGGATACAATGACAATATTTGTATATCATTTTAAAATATTGTGAAATTTTTTTGTTGTAATATGTTTGCAGAATCAACAGCAAGGTTATAAGTTTAAATTTTTAAATTTTGGTTTACGTTAATTGTTGCACATAAAAATATATATATTATATAAATATAAGATTGAGTTGTATATTTCAATTTTTTTTCTTAAGTTACTATTTTTCTTCGATATTGGTATGAAGTTCAATTGCTCCATACAGGTTATCTAAAATTTGGCATACTTCTCTGGCCTCTTTTTTTATTATATTTTATGCTTTGATTGTAGTGTTCAATATTTTTTCAGCTAAATGTTATTCATTTATGTTTTTAATTTTTAATGCTACTATTAAGAATTAATTCGACATTGTTGGTTAACGTGTGTAGTTTTCATTTATTTCTTACAAAATTTTTTAAAATATCATATAACATGATTAATAATAACTAGGCATTATTTACTTGAAATTCTATCATCTCTGATCAGGATACTATATATTTATAAATATAACTTTAGCACTTATATTGCCATTGGACTTATTCAAAGATTAAAATTAGAGCCTAAAATGTATTTTTAAACCGTTTAAGTTGTAAAATGTATTATATGCAAAATCTATGATTAAATTTATTGTATATTTATATATTACGTAATTTATATTTTACCCATTTTTTAAATATAAAATTGTACATAGAAGATTCTTTGAACGGGTAATTTTCAATTATTTATCAATTCTTAGCTTTAACTTTTGAAAAAAAATAGCTGTGAAACAATGTTAAATTACACCCAAAAAGTATTAATTTTAAATATAATAAATACTTTGGAGTAATAGAGATTCAAATGTGACTTTTCATAAATAATATAGTGCAATGTAAACAATTTGTATATTATAAGTTTGTTGTATGAAGATTTAAAAGTTTTAATATGACTCGACCGATTAAATAGTAACGTACATTGAAGATTATTTTTATTTTTGTAAATAATTGTAAAAAATAGTGTTTAATATTTAATTTATACTTTTCCATATGTATAGATATTTATAAATTTTATTTATAACCATTTATGTTTAAGAAAAAACTGAAAGTTTAGCTTTATACTTATCTAAAGAGCTTCAAATCTGAAAATCCAATTTAGTCTTACACCTGGTATTATTTTTATTTTTACACACCAATTTAAAAATTACATAAAAGTATAAAACAATGTAATTCTAAATATATTTTAGATATATGATTTTTCATGAGAGTAAAGATTTACGCTTTTAACCACTTTGTAGAATTTAATACTTAGAAAGTGATTTTTATTCAATATTCATTTATGATATAAGTGGAAAATACCGAACGCAAAACAGGTTTTGTGTTGTTATTATTCGTCATCTATATTAGGTAGTAACTTACTATAACACTATCATATTGTTTATTGTTGAGATCCAGTATAATGTTTTACGTGCTATAATATTATTTTGAAAATGTACTTTCATTACACAAATATTTATTCAATTATTAACAATAATCTCTGACGCATTAAGAATATTAGCTAAAACTAGTAATATATTAATAAAAAACAAATTACATGAAAAAATAAACTAACCATTTATAAAGATCGAATTAAATGATTTAAATGTATGTGTTCATAAATATAGATTTTTTGATTCTCTAATTTTATATTAAATCGTTGGTGTTTTTGATAAAATGTTTAAGATAAATAAAGATCATATCAGTTATAATACAAATAATACAATCATGAATCATTTAATCGAAATTAACGCTAGTTCCCACGCATTCCTAGCTCGTCATCTTCATCTATACAGAATTTTAATTAAAAACCTTCACCGTATAGTTTTACTCTGTGCACGGATATTTCCATTGCCTCGTTAGATAAAGATCATTCTGTGAAACAAGTCATTAATGTTAAAAACAAATGTTCTTTTCTTATGTTTTTCGTTGATTTAATCCGCAAAGATAACATTACATAGATATATACAGGATCACGTATTTACAAAATACCATTATTGCCATCGAGAAACCTTATAAATCCATTGTGCCCCCCCCAAAAAAAAAAAAAAAAATCCCCATTGTCAATCATACGGTCATTCAAGATATCATCGCCACCATCATCCTAGATGCGTTAAATGTAGGGAAGACCACCAATTGAGGAATGTACGTAAGCCAGAAACAGCCTAGCTAAATGCACTCTCTGTACCGAGGACCATATGTCCGATTTCAAAAATTGCCTAGCTTTAATAACGTTAGTTTAAATTATAGTAATGATTTTCCGACATCTAAATTTCAGTCCAAGCTATCTTCACTAATTAATTTCCTCCCAACTCTGCTTATAGCTGCTTTACAAAAGATTAATACATCATAATTAATATTATTACGTTTTTAATTTTAAATCATTTATATTTACTAATATTATATTATAATTATTTTCAATTTAAATTGGCTTATAACTGGGATACGTGCACTTACATTTCGGAAAATATTGTTGTTATATATTTCCGTTGTATAATTTATTTTCTTTTTTTCTTCAACACTTTATTACGTAGCATATTTGTTATGTATCAAATTATAGTTGCTGAATTATAATAATTATTAATAAAGGCTAATCAAAATTATAACAAAAAAAAATAAATTATAAAATCTCATTCTATATATTTAGGTTGATTCATAAGAAATTTTTAGAAAAAAAAAAATTATTTAATTCATTGCTTTTTAAAATCAGTATAATCACATAGGAGGGTAAAAATGTTTGTTGTTAGACTAATTTTTATAGTATTTAAGATAATGCTTATAAGTCATTTAAATTAAATCGTTATTATAACATTGATCATGTAAAAATGTTATCATGGGTAATTATTGTAATAATTTCTTCTACATAGGTTTTGGGATTTTTTCTTAATCGATTTATTTTCAGTGCGTTATAGCAAACATTGGATATTCTGTTTGATATCAATAGAAAACAATCTTATGTTAATTCAATGTTGGTTTAGTTTAAACTTACCTCGTTAGTTTTGGTACTTTCGATAAATCCATATCAATAATTGCCATATATGGTGTATCATGTGACTAAAATAAATTGTGAATACAATTCATAGATATTATTTCGGTTATATTTATTTATTCGTTATTGATTTGTATATTTGATTTATATTTTTGTACAAACTCTTTACTTGATGTAACAATTATAATAATAATAGTGTTTATAAAGTTGTCAAAAAATAACAAATCAATTTATTGTTCTCCGTATTTAATAGATATATCTTAATATCAAACTAACCATAAACGTTTATTTTTTCGTGATGAAAATAAATTTATAAAATACTCTATACACACATTGTTGTATTATTTTCTGAGACATTATTTGAATTTTTATTAAAATCAATAAAAAGCAAGTTATTTTACTTGATTTTAATGAAATACTTACAATTTGTGAAAATTTAAATCCTTTAATTAAATAGATTTCTTATATTTGAGTCCTGAAAATAATATTCATGTATCTAAATATTAATAACTTATTAATAATTAAGTACTCTTGATTTTTTTAATACAACTCAAAGATTGGTTGATGATATCTCAAAGTGTTTTTAGTCACATAAGTTCATTTATTAATCCAAATTAAAATGGGTTTTCTCTTTTTTCCAGTAAATTTTCGGAATTATAACTTTAGAAACAGATTAAAACTATATTTTACAACTCTTAAACGCTTTTAGATTTAATATATAAATGTTATTCATTGCTGTTCTGATTTTTCTTTTCAAAATAAATAGTAGACTATTGTACAAAGTGCAAAAATATAATACTAGGAATACTATATATTATTAAATAAAAGCATTTTTACAAAAAGTGTAAGTGAAGACTCTGAGCAATAAGTTATCGTACAAGACTGGTTTGAAGAAACCGCATTCAATAATAGTTGTTACTTCATGTCACATGAGTCGTGAATAGTAGCTTTATGTTTTGGTCAGCTTTCATGATTCTAATCTAATCTCAAATGACCGTCAATATCAACTTTAAATGCGATGGTGTCGGTGCAACATGGATCAAAAGTATGAGGATTGTGTTGATTGTGTATTGATTGGTGTTAAACTGTCTATATAGAATGTTCTGGCGACATTTCGGATAAATGGAATAAGTACAGAGGTCTTTGTTTGTGCAGTGAATCATTTGTGAAATCGAACAGAGATATTATGTTATTTGGCTTAGGCATATGGATTGAAAAGTTTGTACATAGTTTATGTTGGTTGGCTTGCTCACTTGGAAAGCTTAATCTGATCCCATTTATCTAATATGTTATATTATTTGTCTTCATATCTTATTTATCCTTGAGCATTGATTCATAAAAAAGTGTTTTAAAACCAAACAATTGTTTAGTTTTACGGAAATTATAGAATGTAATGTTAATAATTAATTAACAAATAACTAACCCGATTTCACCACGAAATATCTCTAATTCACTAAATATAAAGTTTTAAAGGCATCTCAAAAAGGTTTGCGTATAAAAATAGTTTCTTAGCAGCAAAATTCGTTAAAAGTTCGGTTGCGTTGGCATTTATCCAAAATTTAATTTTACAGTCTACATTAATAAAAATGAATACTTCTTTGTTTTCATTCTTTGGGAAATAAATAATTTTGAGACCCACTTAATTTTAGAAACGTACTATCCTTTCATAATCAGTTTCCAAAGAGTGTGCACACAGTTTCATTTTTCGGACTAATTATAACGTACCAAGATGCTATACTTGATATATTTAAAATGTTTTTTTTATCGATATCTCAGAAAAACCTAACGCTGATAACTCTATCGCTATTTTCGTTAATTAATTTTATAATTTGATGCGAGTTTAGTATTTTATATTGATTAGTGTAGTTTTTTTGTTACTTGTAATCATATTAGGAAATATACCAGACAAGGCCAGGCAACGAGGAAAATTAGAGAAAAACTAATTACTATAATATGTGCTAATTATTAATGACACGTATGTAGAGCGTTTATTTTGTTACAATACTGCTGTAGATAGTCTGCTTATTTTGGATTTCAACTGAAGAAGTGATATCACTGATGTATCGTTTCATCATAGTGATGCTTTTATTTTTTGGTAATTGAATTTTTGAATGATATAACATGTTATCCTAATTGACAAATGGTACTTATTTTTTTATTCTTGGTTATTTTTGTGATATAATGAGTAAAAAGTAAACAACACCATCAGGTGAAATTTTTTCCAGCATGTATTTGTATTAGCATAAAATAATTGTTATTCTATAATCGTAGACATATTTTCCTAAGTCTTCCCTTAATCTAAAATCTATAAAAAGTATTAGATTTAAAAAATTAGTATACTTATAAAATATTTTTTTACGGTTGTTGAGGTTAATATTTTTATTATTAATAATTTCATTTATATTTTTCCACGTTTTTGCTAACCCTAAGAGCTTTTACCTAATCAAACAAAATTGCAAGATTAGACTTAGTGCATTATTATTGTTATAAAAATACAAAATTTAAAAATATAGATAAGTAGAATACAAGTATATTAAATTTCTATACAACATTTGAATTACAGTTATAATATAAAATAAAATATACAGCTACCATTGGTTTTCATCGGTCAAATGAATACTATAAAATACTTAAGTTCCAAAGTATATTTCGACATGTTTTAACTTCAGTGATTTTTCATTTTTTTTTTATTTTTCATCAATTTCTTAAATGTTCCTGGAATTATATTGATATCCATGGATATATATTTTTTTATTGTTACTTAAAATGAAAAAAAACTAAAAACGTATAACAAAAAATGATTACAAACCGATACACAGTGGTTGACAATTTTGATCCCGACATGCATTAACATGTGCAATATGACATCGATCATACTGTTCGACAGTTTTGTTGACATATTTAAACCCTAAAAAAACAAAATACTATTTTAGCAAAGTTGTAAAAAAGAATAATGGATGGGGTAAAAATTCTACAAAGCTGTACATCACAGGAGGTTATTGAGAAATTTAAACACATACAAGTCATACCTAAACATGATGATATATTTTACAACTATTGCTTAAATAACTGCTTAACGCGTAAATAGGTCAATAAAAAATAATATACTATATAGAGTAAAATGTATTGTACAGCAAAGGGTTAATTTATTATTATTTTGAACGGTCTTCATATAAAAATATAGTGTAACATATCGAATATAGTTTTTTGATGTATACAATTAAGTATCTTAATATTATATTATTATTAATATTAAAATTTTTTTATTTTTAAGAATATCAGTTCTTTCTGTTCGAGTAACACTAAATATTAATCACGTTTAAATTTTTACGACTATTATGAGTTCATTTTAATCAGTCTTCGCAACATGCTTTCTTATTGTGACCCAACGATCTTGCGTGTAACAACGACGCGAATCAACAGAACAGCTGGCAGCTAGACTAATGTGTTTTACCGTGTCTCGAAATATATATATTTCATTTTAGCCGCTGTTAAATGCAACCCAGTATTTTTTTTTCAAGATTTTCACCATACCCGGTTATGTGCAATTCTATGCAGTAATCATAGATGATAAAATACTATGTTTGTGGTAATTTATTATAATAAACGCGGCTTTACATAATAATATTAAACATATGAAATTATCAAATTTGACACGTGTTTAATTTTAATTTTATTTCGTAATTCCCTTTGGTCGTAAAAATCCGCTTTTGTCGTAGTTTTCACTAATGTTTGCTCGTCGTTTGTTGTATTTATAGACCTGCACATTTCGTAAGCACGTAATACAAATGTACTCATTATTATTACGATCAACGTTAATGCACATAGACGTTGAATTTCATGTACAGTAATAATAATAATAACAACAATAATATGTTGAGTATCAAATGTTTTGATCATTATTTTAGTTGTTTCGGCTTTCTTGATCTAAGTGGGTTGTATAATATAACTGTAGGATCTATGCGTAATCATTTCCTTTTATAGGGCAAGACTTTCTTTGGTAATTTGATTTATTATAGACGATAAGTCTTCGAAATTATAATGGAAATCGTACGACAATTTTTGCATAATGCATATGTGTTGGTTATACATAATTATAAATAAGAATAATATAAAAAAATGTAATCAACTACTAAATAGATTACATAGATAGATCTATTTCCTTCAGTGTACACTGTACACAGATAATAATAACATGTTAATACTATATATTTTATTTTTTATTTATTTCACTCTTGTGGTTAAAAATATTACGTTTACAAAATTATATTAACTTTATTTATTGCAGGCATTTAATGAAAGCATAATATTTAAAATAATTATAAGGATAGCCAATTAAGTTGAACAAAAAGTTATTAAAATGAAAAAAAAAAGTCATACATAGGTATTACACAGATTAATAGTAATAATAATAACAACAATTTATACAACCAAATAGTTCAACCTAAGTGAAACAACACAAAGTACTGAATTACTCACAACATTCATCTGTAGGGGCGCGGTAGGGATTTGATTTGGTACTTATGTTATTTTTCGGAACGTTTAATTAGCTTGAGAATATGAAATAATATATATTGGATGATCTGAAATACCGATATCCATTAAACAGTCGTTATTCTCGCCTTATCGAAAATAATATTATTTTTTGATTGTTCCAACGTGACTGCACCAATTCAATAATTATTATTACGTTTACCACTCGCATAGCATAGATAAAAACAAAATACAAAAGAACTCGGAAACCTTTTTTTTTTCACGTATACGCATCACTGCTGACACGAAAACGAGAAAAAAAACTATATAAAAGTTTTTATTAAAATACCCTGGGGACCCGATCGATGCGTTATTGCGACAATTCTTAGCGCTACAAAATAAGTTTATCGTACCTATCCAAATATAACATCAGCCATTATTCTCACTATTTCCTAGATAATATTATAACCATACGCCTATTTATGTATGATCATAATTCGTTATATAATGTTTACAAACATTTTTAAGAACCATACAGTGATGTACGTTATCTTATTCGCTCTATAGACTTTAATAAAACTCTTGACGAACAATGTTTGTATTAAATCATCAAGCTATCATAAATTAATTATTTAGTATTTATGTATTAATATATTAATACTTTTTGAAATTAAATAAATATTAAATATTGAAATGGGTTTTTTAAATTCTAATTTTTTGAATGTAAATGCTTTTTATTCATTATTGGATCATTTTTTTTTTTTTTTTGTAAGAAAAGAGATATGTTTACAATGTCTATAATATTATATTTAATATTTTATTAATATTATGACAAAACATATATCATATTATACCTATGATTTAGAATTAGTTTTAGATTAATGTATTATATAAGTGTACTTGAATAATTTAAATAATATTTATCTAGCATGTATCTATCATGTCGAATATGCGCTATTCCTGAAAGATATATTATAAATAGAAAAAAATTAAACTTAAAATAGTATTATATAATGTGGTGTAAAATTGTGTAAAAATTTTACTAACGGTTATTTATTTTTTCAAATATAAATGATTTTATTTAAGTTTTCGTGTGATAGTAAAATGTTGAAAAACACGTTTTTTTTTTTCATCAGAAATCTCATTTTATTTTATTTTTCAAGTAAAAAAAAATTAATAAACATTTAAAAAGACAGATAATCAGATAATTAAATGCTGTAATTAATAAAATAAAATATGAACTAAGATAGTTATTTAATGAATATGTGTTAAAAATTAAAATAACATAAGTGTTTCTGAATAGTATTTTTGGAATTTTGACGTTATGAACATAGTAAGTTGTGTATCAAATAAAATATGAGACTCGCTATTATTTCAAAATTCGGCATATAACTAGAGACCATTAAGCTGCTGTTTTACTGATCTCTGTCTAAAAGTTGAAGTCAAATGATATTTATTCATATCTCTGTAGGCTGTAACTGAATATTTGAGTAATTTAGGCGTTAGGCAACTTTTGTGTGAACTGGTGCATAAATCATACTCGACTGTGGTGGATAAAAGTTTTAAACATTCGTTTAATGTTTATTTCTTCTTATATTTCATAAAACGAGTGTAATGAGTCATGTAAATGGTCATGATGACCTCATAACATTTTAATTTCACTAAGGAAATACTGATTCTGGTATTGAGGTACAGCAGACGTTTTTTTTTCGTTTGGTATCGTCACACTTTTATGTTGCACTACAAAAGACATTCCGAGAAACCGTGTCTATAATATTTATTACGGTCTGCTGATTTTGAGCCAATTCTGACGGTATGGTACACTCTATGTCTACGTCTGATATTATTTGATAATAATAATAATAATTATTATGTTTATCATTATTCATTAGATACTTAATTTAGAAGTTTTTAATGAATAGAGGAATGATATGCAATATTTTAACTTTCCTAAAACTGTTTTATTCTAAATAATTAAAATAAGTATATATTTAATAACTACAATACGTTATTGGCTATGACAATTGTCAAAAATGTATTTTATAAAGGAAATATAATACTATTGAAAGTTTCGTATAATATATATATATATTTAAATATATTTTGATCAGAAACGGTAATTAATTTTAATAACTATAACTTTTGTTACCCACCATTTAATTTGTCAGTAATATACTAATCTAATTTATGAATGCAAATAACACCAGTTTGAAAGTTGTAATTAATTAAGATATAGTATAGTAGTAGTTCCCTGCATCATGAAAAAAAACTACTAAATTTCATACTCAAATAGCTTCAGCGGTTAAGACTAGGTGATTTTTTTCATTTTACCCTTTTTACCGCATATAATCTCGGTAGACTTGTATAAATTATTTTAAAAAAAATTATGAATTTGAGCTCAGAGCTCAAAATGTCATCGATATTTAAAATGTGATTTTTGATATATCCTTTCTCTGCGAATTCCTGCGTCATATTAGCTATCTGCACGCCAAATTTCAGCCACATCCGTCCAATGGTTTGAGCTGTGCCTTAGTAAATCAATCAGTCAGATTATTGTTTTTTTATTATTGTTATATAATCTATATATATTTTGGTGCTGGCTAAAAATATTAGATTCTTCAAACAATAAAAACTTTTAAAATAGGTAGTTTTCAGTTCGGTTTCAATTTCAATTTTATGTGCACGTTATTTTGTTAACGGTATACTCGTCACTTACTTATTTTATCGCAGTTTTCATTTACGTTTTAATACTGACGCTATTATATTGTCTCAATACTACAAAAATCGCATCTATAATAAAAACTAAATAAATCTTTCTACATTTTATCTCTCACCAAATTATTTTACATACGTATATATACGAGTATACATAATATATATATATATATATGTGTGTGTGTGTGTGTGTGTGTGTGTGTGTTTGTGTGTGTATGTATACAGTTGCATATTCAGGATTTATTTTATGGAGGTGATTTAAATTTTATAGTCATATAGTAGGGGGTATACTTCCTATTCCCTGTAATTAGATTAATCTTCTATGACATAAATTATTATATAAATCTAAAAGATTATAAAATGTGTAAAATCTACACGTTATGTAAAATTTTTACGCAACAACTAAATAACTTTTATGATATTCTAAATCGCAAAAAATAACATTATATACTATGAAAATAATATTGAATACACTAATTCATATTATGATAAATATTAAGCGACAGAATTCTGAGAGCAATAATATCAATAACATGTGTCGTAGGCATCGATAAATATCTCTATGGATATTCATCAAAACTAGACCATACAATCAGTTTTCAACGACGGTATATCCTAAATAACTTTTAAGAAACATTTCGCTGGGAAATGTGATGATAGTTAAGATTACTAATATAATCAGCAGCCTGTGAATCGTAAGAAAAATCATAGAACTATAACAAAAAATGTATCTATTACATTTTTTTAGTGGACTCTTTAGTTAAATCTATTGCTTTCAAACCAAAAATGCATTTTACTCTGTTTAAGGAAGAAATGGAAACATCAAGCAGCGGTTTTTATCGTCTAGACATTAATCGATCATACGTCGAGAGAACAGATTACGATTTACATTGAGCTATATTATAATTTAAAAGCATTGCTGATGCTATTTAGAATTTAGTGTATAAATTATACATATTTATTGTACTTAATATCAACGTAATTGTTCAGTTTATCAAATTTAAACACATGGCCACAGGCTAGAATATTATTATTTTAACACTAACCATTCATGTTATTTCATAAATAGGTATATCTATGTAATAATTGAAGGACAATTATCTATATTGTATTAATCAAGCTAATTGTATTGTTGTTATGATGTATATCGTAATTGTTAAGCTAAACTAATTTTTACTGATAGCTCTAAAATAAAAGTATAAACAATTTTTTATTATAAGACAATATTTTTCCAAAATTTTACAATCTTGATGTATAGATTTTTTTAAATACCATTTTTCTGATAAGATCAAAAATATCAGATTTTAGATAAAAATATAAATGAGTATAAATAATATTTTTAGTATAGTTTAAAAAAAACTAAAGATCTTCCCTAAAATTAACTATTATAATAAATAATTCATTTCTCATATTAAACTAATATACTCATACATTTTTTTTAAAATATAAATATTTATAAAACCATAACGTTATAGTTGGTTAATTTATTCGTTCAAAAGATGAATACGTTATGTTTCAAATATAAAATTAGAAGTAAAAATTATTCTGCCGTATGATGTATATTATTACTATTATTTATTATACACACATAATATTTATAATTTTAATGTTTAAGTATTTTATTCCTGAAAAGTTTTCTTCATTCTGTTATATTTGACTATATCCACTGTAGTCTATAAATATTGTCTAAATAAACAAATTCTACTGTTCTCGGTAGTTTATAATATTAGGTATAGTTTTTTTTATCATTAATGATTGTATATAGTAGAAGTGATAATATTTTAATATAGAATACGACATACGAGTTTCACTATTCTAACGATTAAAATTATTGGTTTTTGAAAATCTTATTTATTTATTTATTTTTTTTTGTGGCGATCAGTTATATTATAGTTATTTTATAAGATATTTACTTTTTTACTACTTTGATACATTAAATTATAATCGACTTCATATATATATATTATCCCTTTAGTGGAGTGTACGAGTACTAAAATGTTTATAGTTACAGTGAATAGAGATATTTGAAGTGATTTGATTTCTTTCATTTTTAACAATGTTTCCTTTTCAAGTTGTTTACTTCCTCTTTCAGGATTCCCAATTCAGCTGGTACACTCAGGTCTATAGGTCGCTAAATGATTGATCAACATTTGTGTTAGAAGATTTGTATTATTTGAAAAACGTTCAAAACATGTAACTATATTTCTTCAGAGTTGGGATTTGATTATTTCCATGTGAAAAGATTTTACGAGAAAAAAGGCATCATTTTCAATAATAAATTCCATAATATTCAACTTAAAAAAATTTGTCAGCTCTTTAAAACAACTTTACGAATATGTATAAATAAATTATAGACAATAATTATTGTTGGTTTTAAAATGTGATTAAATGTAGAAAAAAAATGTATTTATCTAAAATCTAATTTTGTATGTCACAACAATTAAGTATTATTTAAATTAAATTATTGTTTAAGTGTTCAAAAATAACATTAAAATTGAAAATTTTCTTTCTTATAAAAAAAACCTTCTACATATTTTTTATTGTAATAACTATTTAGATCAACGAGAAATTAATTTGATTGATTGGGTAACAAACATTTTATAAAAACTGATAAAAAGGTGATCAATATTTTTGTTTTATTAAAATATATTTATACCAACAAAATTACTGTATTATTAATTTAAATTAAAAATTATAAATCATTTTTATTTAAGTATGTAACTCGAAAGTATTATAAGCCCGGGCTTATTGGCCATACGTACATCTCTTGCGCCGCATGCTATTGATGTAAAGTTCAAGCTTTTCTTATCTCATTACTGTAATAATCCATGCTTTATAACTTAAATGATAGTGGGTACCAGGAGGCAAAATTAAATATGACTTTGGCCTTTGGGGTTAACAAAATCTATCTTCTTTGCCTATTTCCCCAAGACCTAATGACAAGAAATAAAATGCATTTTTTTCTCCGAACTGGTGCGAGATTCTACAAGTCGGCGATCATTTCATCGAGAGTGTTATTTTTCCACCTACTTACCAAACTTTATTCTTGAAAACAGTCTCAAAGTCTCAACCCAAAATCTAAAAAAATCCGTATCTCGTTCTTAACATATATGAAAAAAACTAATACATCTCACATGTATTGGTGGGTTCTCTTGCGAGGTAACGTCTCTTTCTTATCGTTCAGTGTATTACAAAGGCCATGTAACTGAAATCATAATTTGAAGAGTTCAGACAATTTTCAAGCATTTTTCCAACGAAAATCTCGTCCACTCTGGGTTGTAATCAGAAACAACATTCTATACAAAGTCGATGAAGAAATAACCGAGCTTGGCCACTTAAACGTAAACATGAAGAAAACATCAAATCTTCGTCAGTCGTTTCATACGATAATTTAGTCAAACTTATAAAACACCAAAAATCCATTAATAATATTTAAAATTATTTTAAATTGATTTACTTTAATTAACCGTTTTCTGAATTTATATTTAGTTTAAGTATATGAAATTATCTAGTAAATTTCAGATCAGACTCCCTGCAGTATTTTGATTTACTGCATGGTGCAATTTTTTTTAAAACATTGTGTGGAAGAATATATAACTTCTTAGTAATAATCAGTGGTAGGTTTTCAACATTTTCTTGGGGTGGGTTCTGAAAAATTATATATATTTTTAATGCATAATTTATACTAACAATTTCAAGTATATAAGAATTATATTGGCGCCTGGGAAAGGGTCCAGAACCCATGGGCTCTACATAATTCACCACTTGTAATAACTAAGTTGTATAATCTAAAAATCTAATTTAAAGTTTTACTTAAATTGTGTTGTAGTAATATTGAAATATTTGATTGATATGACACTTAAATCCTTAAAGTATAAAATCTTAATATTTTTCAATAATTTATTTAAAATAAAATGTAAAAATATTTAAATATACTTACTTAAAACAACGTAAAAGACTATACATAGTACAATTAGTGATGGGTATGATTTTAAAAGCAAATTAACTATGTTTTTTTTTTTTTAATGATTACAGAAAAGTAAATTAAGAAACATTTAACATAATATAATCTATTCATCATTTTAGTCATCGAGGTTTTATTTTTAACTTTTAAACATATCTCTCATTCAATTTCAAATTAAATTAAAGTTGAACAATTATGGTTAATTACAATTTGTGAACAAATGTTGTACTCAAATTTATTTTATAACTCTGTAATATTGAGTGACTACACATTCGTAGTTCGGTAAAACTCTATTCGCTCAAAATATTTTAATATTAAAACCGGCGTCCCTCAAGGCAGTGACATCGCTCCTTTTTTATACAATGTCTTCACTCACAATATCCCAAAAACCTCATTCACTGAACTCGGAACTTACGCAGATGATACAGCTATCACCGCGTCTAAAGAAAATCCAACTATAGTTTCTAGTATAATTCAATAACACCTGAACATAATCCACTTATGGACTAAGAGATGGAAAATAAAAATAAAGGAGTCCAAATCTTCATACATCACTTTCACCCTAAAAAGGGAAACATGCTCACCAGTCACTTTGAATAATATCCCCATTTCTGTCTACACTGAAACCAAATATCTTAGTCTGATCCTAGACAGGAGACTAACTTGGGCCTCACATATCAAAAACAAACGCAAAGCTCTAAATTCTCGCCTTCATCTTCTCAGACCTCTATTACGTTCCAAAATGAACATTAAAAGCAAAATATTAATTTATAAATCGTTACTCAAACCACTATGGACTTACAGTATCCAACTATGGAGAGCCGCAAAACCCTCGAACTTAGTAACTTAGAATTCTTTCAATCAATATGTCTTCGACTTATCTCCTCATCTCCCTGGTACGTCACTAATAAAAACTTATATAAGGATCTCAGAATGGAACCCCTTAACAAAACCGCAAAAAACTTCTATAATAAATATCACAATAAACTCCAGTCAAATAAAAACCCTCTCATATCCAAATTGTCTTCTAATACATTACCCAATAACCCAATTCGTAGGCTAAAAAGAAAATGGTGCAGAGATCTCTTAACCTAACTTCATCTTAACATTCATACTCATTCATTCCATTACACTACATTACAAAAATAACTAAATAGTATTTTTACACATTCTGGGTGTCACCAATGGGTGCCTTCCCTTATCCATCACACACGATCGTAGATTACTTAATAAAATAAAAAAAAAAAACTCTGTAATATTAAAAATTTGTATCATTTTTAGAAAATAATTTATTTCATTGTGCATAGATAAGTACCTACTATATAGTATTATAAAATTAGTTATTCGTTATATAGTATAAATAACAACTTTTTAGAAATATATATACATTTTTCTATTAATGTTAAACTATTGAATTAACTTAAAGACTAAAGTCGTATTTAAAGTGAATGGTTTTGTTTTTGCTTTTGCTTTTGATGCTTTTTAGATGGTATATCTAGCCTTTATTCATATCTAAAACTAAATAGATAATAATTATATTAAATGGCATATTGTCATTACAAAATAATTGGTTTTTGTCTTTGAGATCTTGGAAAGTACTAATTTTCCTTTGTATTAGATATTTATTTTATCTGAGAAGCGTTTTATAAACGAGCTTTCATAAAAATACTTTTTAATTTTATTATAATTACCATAGAATGATTTTAATTTTAATATTGCTCCTTATGCTTTTGATCATATCATCTAGCCTTTATTCATATCTCAAACTAAATAGATAATAATTATATTAAATGTCATATTGTCATTGCAAAATAATTGGTTTTTGTCTTTGAGATCTTGGAAAAATATTTAAAACGAAGTCTAAGGTACTACTTTGGTTTGTTCACCAAGATGTGTAGCAGTTTGTTGACACATGTGATAAATGTTTATTATAACCATATCTTTTTTATTATGTCTCATAATTTTTTGTGATTAAATGTGATAAATGCGATAAATTCCATATTAAAATATTTCAACTTTGAGTAATTTATATCATTCATTAAATCATATTTCTCAAAAATAAATTCAATATATATATTCTTTTTAAAAAAAAGGAATTTTTATTTTATTTTTTGATAACAATGTTATGTAAATAAAATAAATAAAATAATTATTATGAGGGTTGAGATTTGTAGCAAATAAACGCCGAAAATTTGAGAAAGTAAAATATTCATCTTTTACTGGAAGTATTTTTTTTTAATAATTTTCCTTCTAGGTTAATTTCACTGGTTTTGATTTTTAGAGTATATTCAATAAAGTCTAAGGTGTGCTTCCATTATAATAATTTATTTAAGTGATAAGTGTGTATGCAACACTAATGAATGATATAATTAATAATATATAACTTCGCATCTGCTCATAATATTTGACAATCCTGCGTAATTATGTGGAAACATTGAGAATTGACAGAATAAGTATATGCATTAATAAAGAGTGTAAATCCATAGTAATATGAAAAACCGGGACAAGTAAATTTAATTGCTGTATTAGTATTTAAAACATGAACCATTATTGTTCTTGAGAATACGATTTAATCGAAAATGTCAAGTGCATATAATCAGCACATATTTAATTAAAATATTTCAAAAGTTATGATATATCAAAAAAAATGCTATCAAAAAAAAATGCTAGTATAAGTACTCTGTAAAGTTTAACATGGTATAGTATGTGATAAAATACCAGGTAGTGCCGAGTTTTAATGTCGATCAAAGTTGAAATTTTATTGCAATTTTTTCTTTGTTTTTCTCAATTATTCGGAAAACTGGTAAAAATTATAAAAAAAATACGTCTCTAACAAAGTACCAACGAGACACAATTTTTTATTAAAAATAACTCATGATTGTGATGGTGATTGAAGCAATCATCCTGGCCAAATGTACCTACTCAGATAAAAAAAAAAAAATACACATCATGAACTAGAATCAATAATGCCATTCCTTGTTTCATTTAAAATCGAAAAGAATTTGTCGAATCTCAAGTGAAACTTAGTAATTCAGTTAGTATAGTAAATATAATAATTATATTATTTATATATGAACAGTATATGGCATATTATTTTCTTTTTAGATATTTCCTGTTTGAATCACAATATTTGTCCTACTACGGACAGCCAATATTATTTAAAAATAATGTGTATGTACATAAAATATATATTAAATCGTCAATATGTCTATAATGGACTATGTGTTAAAAAACCAACAATGTACTGACTAAATATATGTCCAATAAAAAAAAGCAATTAATCGTATTTATAAATAATACATTTATTTTATTGTGTTTCGAATACAAAAGCTCATTTGGGTATTTATTGGTCAAAAATGTTACCATACAGGTTTATTCGAATGGGCAGTATACCTATACTTTGAAAATTAAAATAATATTTTGCATTTAAAAATAATATTAGATAAATTATCATATTACAATTGGCGAGAGGTATATATGTATTATCATATTGTTTATTGTTATGGTTTAATTATTGAGCAAACAATAAGCAAAGCTGTGATCAATAAAAACACAATTCTATCAAACAAATTTTTTACAAACTATGATTGTTATGATAATGTTTTTTTTAAGTTCACTTGCCATCAGATATCATGCGTATAATAATTTATAATTATTTTTTCTTTGTTCCTGTTTTCGCGCCTATAGCTATACAGAACAATAATTCATAATTAATTAATAATATATTAATAACTAATCGTCCATGGTGTTGTATGTTTTAGGAATATGTATTTTGTATTTATTACACAATTAAGAACATTATCTTTTAAAATCCCTAAAATTACTTCCTAAAAAAAATAAAAGAAGAAGACTAGGAAGGTCATGTGTCTAATTCTATGAAAACCTTTTGACATCGAGAATAGAACAGTTTAAATTTTATTTGCCGATCACGAATTTAAGTGAAAGTCCAAACGATGCGTAACGGAGTTTTATGACGTATATCGAAACGCGTAAAGGTGAAGTATAAGAACATGAATATATAATAACTTCGTATCGATGATAGGGATATGAATCAGCTGGAATAAGACATATACGCATATTCTCGAGAACAAAATGTAAACGGATGAAAACGTGTGTCATTTCCACGTAAAAATAGTTGCAGTAGATATCCAAATATTTTACTACATCAATATTTTGAATGCCTTTGATTAAATTAGGTTTGGACCTATTCACATAATTAACTTTATACCTAATCAACACGAGTGATAAGCGTGTAACTAGTACTACAGGTACGGTATTCAAGATAATTTATATTTATATTGTAAGTAAGGTTTTCCGGGCGTTGTGGTACGGTATAGATAGGTAAATTATCGCGTCCAAGGATATATTGTATAATATCTTCATTTGCATTTACATTACTTAAATTTATTTTTAGGACTTGAAAATAATTTCAATCAAAAAACTAGTCTATATGCATATTGCAATGGTACCGCAAGATTAAGCATAAATTACTCAAAAAATTACACTTCACAGAAGCCTCTCAATTTGAAAATTACAAATTTTCTCTGAATAATTATATTATGTATAACTAATAATTATAATTTATAAGTGTTCTATTATAAATTTTTAATGAAAAAACATGTCCCATTTCACTTTCAATTAAGAACAATGATATTTTGATTAGGTTTCATGAATAATACAATTTCAAAAATTAAATTTGTTTTATTTGAATAATACTCAAGTATAAAATGTTAAATAATTCATTATTTCTTCTAATACCTGTATATTTATATGAAGTTTATGCTTTTATATATATTTTGTATAGGTTATATATGCTCTCAGGGGATCACTAATAGTGCGACGAGTATAGTGAACCCAGGGCCCCGAGCTCTGAACTGAACTGACTTTAATTAGTTGGTTCAGTTTTCCCTACTCTGATTTTAATCGATTGGAGTAGACTGGTCCTCCAAGTTAGGGGCTTAGCGTGGGGCTAACAACCCCACTTTGTAAAAAATTGTATGTTATGATACCATCAAAAAATCAGCCTTGGACACAGAGAATTGGATATAAATTAGGACATAGAAAACGGACTGTGGAATTAAAGATTGCGACGTGGAATATAACAAGTCTCTTTCGAACTGGCTCCTGTCAGAATCTTGTAGATGTAATAAGTACATACGGTATAAAAAATAGTAGCGTTTCAAGAAATTCGATGGACTAGTGTAGGTCAGTTAAAAGTAGAGGAGTACGTCATTTTTTACCCAGTAATGGAGAGTAGACATTTCTTTGGAAGTGGTTTTGCTATGCATGAGTCTCTGAAGCCATATGTCAGAGAATTCAATCCTGTTTCGGAAAGGATAGCAGTTTTAAAAATTAATACAACTCCACTAAACATGGTGTTAATATGCGTACATGCACTGACGGAAGTAAGCACAGACAACCACAAGGATGCTTTTTATGAAAACCTTGACAGTATATGACAAAATACCAGGTAGTGTGATAAAGGTAATACTAGGTGACCTAAATGCCATGTGTGGGAAAGAAACTCAGTTTCAACCAACAATAGGAAAAGAAAGCATGCGTGATAGTAGTAACGACAATAGTTTGAGAATCATATCCTTTGCATCTTCAAAGAGTTTGGAAATAAACAGCGCGACTTTCCCCCAAAAGAAAATTCACAAGGGAACAAGGAGATCTCCGGATGGTAAAACTATTAACCAAATCGACCATGTACTTATCCAGAGAAGGTTTAGGTCATGTATTGCGGATGTAAGGAGCTACAGAGGAGCAGATAACGATACGGACCACTTTTTGTTGACATCAAGATTTAAGATAAAATTGCAAGGACATAACAATGTAGAAAGAAGAAGGAAACAATTCAGTGTAAACTTAGAAGCTCTAAAGGATATAGAAACTCAGGGAAATTATGTAACTAAAGTTGGTAACCAGTTAAGAAAACTTGAAGGACAAGATGTAAATTCAGAATGGAACCAGGCAATAAAACTTATCAAGGAAGCAACAGAACAAAGCATAGAAAGAATGGAAAACAAAAAGAATAAATGGTTTAATGAGGTCTACCCGCAAAGAAATCGAGAAACGGCGAGTAGCGAAAGATAATTATAATAGACAAGGTGATCAAATTACTAGAGAAATATATGAAAAGGAACGGAAAAATTGTAAACATGTATTACAGAGAAAAAAGGAGTTTCGTGAATAGAATACTGCAAGAGGCAGAAAAGGATAGATCACAAAGTAGCATAAAAAATTTCTTTAAAACCATAAAAAAGTACAGTACATTTAATCCAAGCCTAAAAACCGTAAAGGATAGGGAAGGGACAATACTTATGGAACCAGAAAAGAAAATATTTAGATGGAAAGAATATTTTGCTGACCAATTGGATGGTTCAATACCTCTCAACCCGATAGAGAACAAAGTATTTCAGAAAGCGGATCCACTGGTGGAAGAAATATCCAAGGAAGAAGTAAGGGCAGCGATAAGAGGCCTTAAAAATTGGAAGGCACCTGGTTCTGACAGCATACTGTCGGAGCTCATAAAATATGGTGGAGAGGATATGCACAACTTCATTTACAGGGTTTATTATAGGGTATGGCAGGAGGAAAACTGGAGCGATGCAATAATTATACCACTTCATAAAAAGGGTGACAAAACCGAATGCAACAATTATAGAGGGATATCCCTGCTAAATTCAGTATATAAGATATTCGCCAAAGTTCTATTGAACCGCCTAACACAATATGCGGAAGAATGCTTAGGTGAGTACCAAAGTGGATTTCGCAAAGGTAGGTCAACTATAGAACAATTATCGGTTATAGCACAAATTATAGAGAAGAAATATGAGTATCACTAGGATATGTGGCAAATGTTTGTAAATTTCAGGAAAGCTTATGACAGCATACACAGAAATAGTCTCTATAATATAATGAAATAATTTCGATTTCCAAATAATCTAATAAATCTAACCAAAATGGACATGGAAGGTGTGAAATACCAAGTAAGAGAAGATAATACTATGTCAGAAGCGTTCGGCGTTGAAACGGGATTAAAACAGATTAAACTTTCCCCATTATTATTTAACATAGCCTTAGAGAAGGCAGTAAGAGCACTACAGAATGAAGCTAGAGGACTAAACGTAGATCAATACCAAATAAAAGTGCTAGGGTTTGCTGATGACCTAAATATTCTAGGAGACTTCCCAGATGATACTATGAGAGCCACCGAAGTACTAGAACGAGCAGTAGAACGAATAGGACTACAGATAAATGCAGACAAAACAAAATTAATGGAACTCTTAAATATAGAAACATCGTCGGATGTATTGAAAATGCTACCCTATGAGAAAGTTGAAGAGTTTTAGTATTTTGGTACAATACTAAGTACGAAAAATGACTGGTCTCGTGAAATAGGGTCAAGAATAACAAAAGCAAGAGAGCGTATATTGCGTTGTTAAAATTCTTCAAATCTAAACTTTTCTCCAAGCGAACAAAAATAAGACTCTATACATCAATAATAAGACCGATACTAACATATGGCTGCGAAGTATGGACTACTACGAATGTTACTCAGCGGAGGCTGAAGACTTTTGAGAATAAGATTTGGAGAAGAATATGTGGTCCGATCATAGATTCAAGAACCGGTTATTGGGGCAAGAAGTTTAATCAAGAATTAAAGGAAGAATTAAATATGGTTACAATTAATGGATTCATAAAGAGTCAAAAAATAAAATGGCTAGGACATGTAATGCAACGTAATACAGATGAAGTAACAAAGATAGCATTAAGTTGGAAGCCGGAAGGAAATTGGCCAAGGGGGCGTCCTCGAAAAAGATGGTTGGATGTCTTGGGAAAAGATTTGGAAGACTTAGAAGCGCAGAATTGGAGGGAGATAGTACAGGTAAGTGGAGTGATTTAGTGATGGCGGCAAAAACTCTTGGAGAGTTATGAAGGCCGGAAGAAGAAGAAGAAGAAGAAGAAGGTTCATATGCAGTTATAAATATGAATTTAATATTTAAATAATTAATCAATTAATTTAGTTTATTTTACTATACCACAAGTAGGTGTTTAATCTCACATATTGTTGTTAGTTTTATTGTTTAGTATTTGGACTTAAAATAGTAGATTACAAATTAAATTTATTACTCAGGTATCTTTAATAAATCAATTGATTCCGGATTTATCACCCTCTAGGTTTGCAAAATAATAAATAATTGGTGGTCTGCTAAAAATATATTATAATGAATTATAACTCCGATTTTTAAAACTTCGGAAAATTATATGAAACACTATTTCGAAGTTGTCAGAAGGGTAACCAAGTTTGTTAAAAATAAGCGGTCCTCCTCACGTCATTTGATGGTATTACTAGTGAGGTGGAATTTTTCATAATTTACACATCGTGGATAAGTGGCTATATTATCAAATATAATATAAGTATAACTTGCAAAAAAATGTTGGCATACGATGTACAATGAAAAACAATTAGTTACTTAGTAATATATATTTTAAACGAACCGAATGCTGGCCTAGATCAAATGCTTGGATACATACCCGCTTTATGAGAAACATAATAAATGTACATACGTAAAAGAATATCTATTTTCCATCTAAATTGATTTGCGAAATCATTAAATAAATATATGTTTATATTTTTAATTTTATTAAAAATGGAATAACCTTTTAATGTAAATGGAATCGTTGTATTTTCGCCTGAACGATGAATATGGCAAGGTGATTTACAAATCTGAATATACATTCTTTTGACGTGTAATAGAAAGTAAATAAGTAGGTAAAGATAAGTTTAAGGTAAAGGTAAAGGGAATGGCCAGATTATTGACGTAATCTGATTAATTATGGGTGTCAGTTATCGGTAAACCGTTTTATTATTATATTTATATAGATTCTGTAAAGCTGAAGAAGAATACTGGTTAATATGAAAACTTGTTTACAGAATGTTTCTTTGATCCGATTCGATCCATCTTAAGCAATTTAGAATGTATATAATTTATAGGTACACGAATCATAAAAAAATAGCTATTTAACGTTTGTTTATTCTTCAATATGAAATTCAATTTATAATGCGTACAGTTGATATCGCATGTACAAATATATATATATATATATATATGGACATTGTTAATATGTATGTAAGTATATTATTTTTTTTATTAAAAGTATTTACCGAACTGTATTTTTATTAGTGGTTCCCATCATAAACTTGAATCTGTTTTATTAAATAATTACATTTTAATGGTTTAAAGAATATATTTTCAGATGGGAATAAGTTTGTGTAGGTATACTTAATGAAATATTTTTATGTGTGGGATACGTCATTATTGTACTTTTATTCCTCACAAAAATAAAAATAAAGCGATTTAGGTAAATAGTAAAAATGCTATACTTAAATAAAGATCAAATTTTTAAGTTATTTGAATTTTTAAAAGTTTTTTTTCGTTGTAGTTTTATTTTTCCATACACGTTCTATTTCGCTAACTCTATTATATATTTTCTTGTTGTAAGAAACTAAAGTTTTTTAATCTTTTACCTGACATTTGAGCAAATTGTAAAATTAGTGTTTTTTTTTTTATTTTTGCTAAGCAATGTATCATACTAATTTAAATACTGTAGCAATTTTAATATTTTGAATTTTTAGCAATACCTGTTTACTAATTAAAACTATGACTTTTTATTTTTTAGTTGTATTTATAAAAAATGTATGCACTTTAGTTAAAAGAGTACAATTAAACAAAATATATAAATACATATAATAAAGAATCAAGGTGATATAATATTTTCTAGGTAATATTATTTCAATTCCATAGAAGAATGAAATAAAATATAAAATTGTTTATATTTTAAATGCAATAAATATTTTCCATTTTTTTTTTTTTTAATTCTTAAATCAAATAAATTATTGAATAATATATTGTATAAAACAACATATCAAACAGCTTGTACCTTTTATTATAATCACGATCATCAACAGAACAATCAATAAACCATTGTACTGAAAGTATAAATTTAATTTTTTTATGTAAAAAATGAAAAATATATATCCATTGTAATACGTACAAAGTATCCAAAACCATAAAATGATGTATAATCAGTAATTATTATGATATTACATAAATAACTTATTCATTGTCTTGCATGGAATCGCACCAGACAAATGAAATAATCTGTTTCGGACATATTTCCGGCTTATCCTTTGTAAAACTCATAGTACAATTTGAGGCAATACCATATACTAGATATGTTTCCGTATATTATCCACGATCCGTCTTAAACATTTAGATAAACAATTATTTCAAAGACACTTATATGATAAAACCTTTGTAAACTCAATTCATAATTTATGTAATCTTATAATTTATTTAATTGTTAGAAATATTACCTTTTATATTTCTAACAATTTATCTTCGGTGTCCGTTTAGTATAAGTAATAGTTTTCATTAATAGCTTGAAATTTATGCAGAATACTCTCGTTTCATGAAAAAAAAAAATAGAACCTGAGTATTTATACGCCTATAAAATAATTTATTTTTCATATACTTATAATGTCAAAAGAAAAATGCGTTTCGAGAGGGGCAATCCGCGATACTCGAGTTATTGACGCGATCAAACTCTCGTAATCGACCGAAGCTTGAATGTATAATTAAATTTTATAATACTATAATAAATTGCGTTATTAGGAAAGAATCATAATCATAAAGGTATTTATTTTTATACTTATTATTATTAATTCTAAAACCACCAATGTATTACAACAGTTACAACATCTAAGCTCGATCATAATAATACAACTCATCAAAAAGAATGCGGTTTAAGTTGACTATAAATATCAACTATAAAGTGCATTATAATATTTGATATAATATCTTAATACACAATGGAAAAATATAATTAAATATTGATTCGGATAAACTTGATTTTGAAGAATATTGAGGAATTTTTTTTTAAAAGCCTAGAGAAAAATATTTTTATGTACAAAAACTATAACAAAATTTGGTTGAAAATATAAAAAATTTAAAATATACAGATAGTGTCTTAGGTATACCTACGAATAAATCGACTGTATTGATATAGATGGAAACAAAAGCATCTTCTGATTCTGGTTAGCGGTTTGCTGATGTCTGGTGAATGTCACTTTGAACTTACCACAGTAAACCCCTTGAGGGATTGATGGCCGCTAATGACAATTCCGGACCAGTAGATTGAACGCAAAATGGGTTTTCCGATCTTAACTTTGGTGAATTACGTCACAAAACGCTGATGGTGCGAAAAATACTTTATTTATTGTTCTCGGTGTGAAAAATCATCGTCATTAATAGTGTTTTGATATATTTAAAAAGAATTTATTCATTGGCAAGAGAATAAAAAAAAAATGGAATAATAATAATGATTACAATATCAAACTCAACCATATCATGATATTATTTATCCTGGATTTTTTCTCATACATTTTTGCGTTTTTAAATAATTTGTCAACCGTATCTGCGGGATTTTTAATTTTAATACGTGTATATTATCAACTTTATGTTGATATAGTTATTAATGTTATTATATACATTAAAAGAGATGATTTATACGATGGCCTTTTACTTTGTTAAATGTTCAGTGCTACGAGAAGCGTCCCCCGGGGTGCCACGGATCTCTGAGAACAATAATAATATTATAATTGTAGCAATACAATATAAAAATTATATTACATTTTTTCCGGGTGCATTTTTTTTTCGTATTTTGTGGCCAAGTTTTTACAGTAAACTTTTCCCGAGTACATAAATTGTGAAACTCAAATCACATTACAATCTATTGCAAAAGGTCGGAAGTTAATGCGTGTGAGGTTTTTACGAGCCTTTTGGTTAATTTAGTACAGTGTTTTATTAAACGCGCCAACTGAGGTACCTAATACGCTAGTTCTTTATTTACGAACGCATTATGAAACAGTTTTATTTTCTTTTGTTTCGATCATTAAATGTATCACTAATCCGTTTTTGTAATTTAAAATGATCGAGACATTGATCCGCGTTTAATTACGACGAACTATTGCTACTTCGTGACATCAAATTTACAATTATTATTGCACGTCTAATAAATTAGTGTTAATTTAATTTTGTTTTACATAATATATTATACTCAATGAAACTTTATTGTATTCGTCGAATAACTTTTTTTTATATCTGAAAAATTGATTTTTTATCTATATACGCAATACGCAAATGATATAATAGGATGTTTAAAAGTATTTGTGTGAAATATATTATCGGCAAAAATCCGTAAAATAAAATGTATCATATTATAATTTCCAATTTAAGTATTTAATAAAATATACTCCATTTTCACTAAAATGCTTTATTTAGTATTGCGATCAGTTTTATATAAATATTGCGTTCCTAATTGTTTATTATATATTATTATAAACATTGTATTAAGTATTTTTAACGTGTTCATGGTTCATAAAAGCATGTTATAAAGGGTTATTCAATTTCCATGCAAAATGTTTTCAAACACAATGATATTATAATATCATAGCGTCATTAATATAATATGTCGTTACGATAACTGGCAAGTATTTTATACAATTACGATAACAAAGACTGACACACATCAATGATGTAGTTGTTGTAAGAAACTTTACTCAACCACGTAATTAATTTCTGTATCAACGTTGTTTTAAGTCGATTCGCTTGAAATAGTTTCTATAAGTTTTCATCAAAATTAATATTTGTCTTGTGTATGTTTATATTTTTGTGTATATAATTCTAAGACACAATTACAATGATAGAATTAAAAACTTGTTTCGTGTAACATGTATAACAACCTACAGCTATGTGTTATTTCTTCAAAGTATAACTTTTTTCATCAAGTCAACTTGTTATAGCATGTTACCAAATTAGCACATAAGTAATTAGAACAATGTGTTTTCCAACGCAAGGTAAGAAATTAAATTTTTTTTTTTTTTTTTTAAAGTCGATGGAGTTACTTTTTTTTTTTATAATTTAACTGCAGCGATATGTTGGACACTTTGAGTATATATCCATTCGATTAATGTTTATTGTTCTCTAGAATACAATTTCTGTATAATATGCGACCATCATGTTTTCTTTCCATGGATTCTTATTTTCTGTTCATTCGTTGAAATTGAAGAATAAAAATAAAATATTTACTAAATTAATTCATTTTCTGTTTCTTCTACACATGAAAATTATGCTCTGGAAATATGAAAAAAAAATAAACCCTGGGTTACATCGTAACGCTATTAAATGTTGAAAACATTTTCATAGATCAGAGCTTTTATTTGTCTAGAGTCTAGACGTTCTGGCATTAGATTATCTTATACAACAATTATTGATTTAAACACACACTAATTTTGGTTTTCTTTTGTTATACACTAACCTATATAATGCGTCTTTGATATAAGAAATATATAAATGCACGATAAATTATTAAAAACAATTTTAACCATTCAAAGATTAATAATTATTTAAAATGCTTAGATTCGTTAGATTGGTAATGTTATTTATATTAGTGTATTCATATTTTTCTTTATGGATAAATTCGTTATATGCTAATCATATCAATTATCCAAAGCAAAAAAGAAAAAAGAAAAGTGACAAATAAATCCATTAGAGAAAAAACATTGAAATTAAATTGTTTGTCGGATGTATCGAAATAAACGACGAATCTGGGAAGAACAAAATGCATGGACTTGAAAAATTTAATTCGATATACATTATTTCTGGTAAACAATGTATGAGTCTCACAAACAAACAGAATCACGCGTGCAACTGCTAGAAGGTAACACGAGTGGGCCGGTGGGGCTAGAAACTGCATGAATACTGCTGGTTGGCAATTTTACATTATTGAAAATGATCGATTTCCGTGCGGTGATAAATTTTCAAGTGTTTTACGTAAGATAATTTGGTATCAACATCCCGACTGTAATATCTATAATAATATATGAACGCGTTTATCGAGCGAGATTTGATAATTTTATTTACAAAATGTGTTATTAATGCATAATATTGTTTTTTGTAATTATATCGAGATCTGTAATAAAATAAAGCGAATACCCATGTGAATTCGTTCGTTGTTAATATATTATATTAACGTTCTACCCGATCAATCTTTACGCCTGCACGCCGTACCCCGTTATGTTGACAGCGACTGATGGAAATCATTGGTCTCTACTTTTTGGTCACGTATAATTACATACATGTTTTATGTGCTTACAATCAATGGAAAAGCTACTAACCATGGTTGTGTTCAATTAGTTATAATCCGTGGGTGAATAATAATTATGTTCGAATTGTTAATGAAACTAATACAAAGACATCAAATTATACGGTCATGAAAAAAATGAAAAAATAAAAATAAAATTTGTACTTGAATTCAAATTTAAAAATCACAGAATTTTTACGCTTGCATAACCATATTTCAAATTCCACAAATTGTTTTATTTAATTTGAATTATTCTTGATCCCATAATGTACCATTTAGAAACTAATATTTTTAAACTAAATATTCTTGATTAATGATTATCGCTAATGAATAATGAAAAAAAAAAAATATATATAGGTAAACAAAATTTACTAATATTAATATTCATTACAATATCGATTTTCCAGAATAATTGTTTGAAGTTGATTTTATGTGCCAATTAATTTCACTACATCATCATCAATATTTTTGTACCTAAGTGTTAAATTAATTAAGCAAATGCATTCTTTTTTCTAAACTTTTTTTTATTAGCAAACTCTGAATGAATGTTGATTTTTATATGTCGCGTGATCGTCATATATTATTATTAATAGTTTATATATTTTTAAATTCTTATAATTATATCACCATTGTAGTTTGTATATCTGTAAGACTACAAGTTATTATGCACATTATTATTATAATTAATATTATTGTAATAATTGTTATTATAAAGGGAAATTTGCACATTCATTAATGATAAATAAATAAATAATTTAATAATATATAATATACATATATTGCATTCATTCTGATTGTAATAAAATTAATAATTTTATAAAATATATTCTATTTTCCACCATAATTAACATTCGCATATTTGGATGTTATATTGATAATATTTAAAGTTTGAAGTTATTACAAGATATGAAATGATTTGTTAAAGTTTCTCTGAGTCAAAGAACTTATTCTGATATTTTACCTAAAAAAATAATCTAAGCATAGTGCAGTGTTGTTTGTCTATTATAATTTCAATCGATGATAATTAATTAACTCTCTTATATGAATTTTTATGAAAAAATTCAAGTATAAATTCATGAATTGATAGATTCAATAAATTGATATTTTTACAACATATGCAAAATATGTATATTAAATGTTAACTATTTATTTGAACATTAATATTCCGTATCTTTATTTGTTCAGTGATATACTATACAAATTATAAAATTTTTAAAATATAAAATATAAATAAATAAAGTATCATACAACACTTCTTTGTTAACCTGAAATTAAAAAGTAAAAAATTCGTGTTTTAAATTGAAATTATTATTTCTTGAAAATCGCGTAGCTAAATTATTACTTGACATTGCTGATTACGTCGTTGTTATTAAATGAACAGAGAGCTCTTTGGAAATCACAAAATTGTGGTGTACACAAGAGATTAGTATGCACGTCCTACCAAGTTATTTTCCATTTTTAAATTCTTGTCGACTAAAACATTTGAAGATTAGCCGTTGCACATTCATTAAACTATAATATAGCTATCGTGATCCTGACCCGAATAAGTGGGATATATATAAAAAATGATTTAATACTTTTGAAGGGGATAATGAATTAACCCGATATATCTCTTTGAATTTCGTCTGCACAGTTTGTAACTACTATAGGACAACAGAGTTTATGTTATGCCTACATGTTAATACTATTCTATTATTATTATTGTTAAATCATTGTGAATAACGTAGTGTTATGTGCGATTGAGCACTCGGGAGAATAAGATAACGCTAAACCGGTTAAGAGGATTAATTTGTATGGCACACAATGACCACTGTACGCTAAGTGCGAATCAAAAGCTATAGTTAAAAACATAGCATTTTTTATACCTAATGTGATTGACCGAAAAAAGGAGTCGGATGTGAAGTCATTACCAAATAAAAAATAAAGAAAAGACAATTCGGATAAACATTTCGATATATATTAGTTTATTATACATACGTTAACAAGGTAACTGTCGCATACAAACTGCTCTTCGGCGGCAGAGACCCGCACACGCGGCCACATGAGTCTAATTAATTATTATTATTGCTCGCGAGATAATGACAGTTAGCCGCGCAGTAATTTTGATTATAAAAACCTTACACATGTAAGTTATGGTGACTTTAAAATGTTGGCGTGTGAAATTTCAATTTCGCATACTTTTCACACAGCACATTCCGAATGGTATGCTTATTTACAAAGTGAGAAGCTATAAGTTTATCATGTTATACATCACGGTTCCTTGATAACAAAACTTACTTGAGTTAATTTCATCTTAAACGTCTTACCGTTGAAAATTGTTAAGAATATACACTCTATGGCTTGATGAGCCATCTATAAAAACTTATTGGTCTAATTACTGGTCAAGTGTGTGCTTGTTACTATGTCAACTATAGCAACTAATTGTGATATATTATGGTTATGGCAATTTTATTTCGTCCACTATTATTATGCAAAAATATTTGTAATCTAACCTTTGGGATTTTTACTATTTAATAAGATCGGTTTATAAAATATAGGGCTATGTATTGATAACTTTATATTTTGAAATTTAATATTTATGAAGAATATACTATAATATATTTGTTGTAATGATCACATTGATTCACGTTTGTCGAAGAGACCATTAATTTATAACTCTTATAAATTTGAGATAGGTAAAAGTTGTAATTTCTAATAAGTAATAACACATTAATACATTTATACTTATAATTAATTCCAAAACTCAGGCAATTAGTAATTAGGTAAACCGTTTCAATATGAGAGCATGGTTTGTTTGTTAAATCGAATCAGGTAGGTAGTTTTATGAAGTTAATTTTTAACTAAACAAACATAAAAGATGAAAATTATTATTTATATTTCGATTTTTATTACATGTTTAACTACTTTGGTGGGACATTCATGTGCAAAGTGTTTTTAATACTGTAAAATGTAATCAAATTTATTTTAAATTTGAGTTTCTTTATGTACAACTATCTGAATGTATTTGACAATATCGGTTAATGGAACTGTTTTAATTTACGTGATATTTATAAAAAGACAAATGGAGTTGATAAAAGCCCAACATCATTGGTACTATATTAGTAATCACTATCGTATCATTAAATAATTATTTGAATTCATTTCGCTTCCCTTATATAGTTATATATATATATATATATATATATATATATTAACGAGAAAAGCAGTACTTAAGCATGAAAATTATTGCTATAATTCGTTTGCTTTACATTCAATGTTTTGTAATTTAAACTTTAATGTGATCTCTCAAGAGCCCATCGTAGTCTTAAATAATTAATTTTTATCATTTAAATTTATATAAGAAAATAAAAAAAAGATCATCTTTATTTTCAGACAATTTACTTGAACTCTTTGATTATATACTCACTGATTAACAGTCGTATTTTAAGTTTATCGATGCATATCCATCGATAAATTTTTGAACTTCTAAAATATTCCAATTTCATTTGAATGTGATATTTTTACTGATTGTTGTTTAATGTTCTATCAATAAATAACTATGGCTATAATTTTTAGTTTTAAAATTTATTTTATATATTAATCAGTAAATTAATGATAGTAGCTGCACATTGATTAATTTAAATAATTTCACCAAGTAGTTTTCTCATTTACAATTGAATATTAACGAGAAAAATGTAATAAATTATGATTTATCCATAGATATTTGCTAATTTAATTTACGTTTTTAGATTATAGACTATATTTTATTATAAAGTATATACGTAAACGATTATTTTTTGTTTCAGAACTTAAAAGAAATTCTATTATTTTCTTATCTTGTAATTTAATATTTACCTTAAATTTATCATGTATGATAAATCTCTATGGTTATTTTCTTTCATAAAATAAGATCTTGGTAAAACTAAAAATTATCTACCTTACTACTAGTACCATACTTAATTATTTATTTTATAAACGTGTTATCCGAATCTCGTATCAAATTCGCATTGACAATCTTAATAAATTTTTAATTATTTTTATTCTGAACGATAAAATTGGCAAGGTTCAATAATTATTACCTACCTTGTCTTGAAACAAAAATTGGATTTATTCTATTGTTGTATGTTGTATAGCTACCAAGGTTATTTAATAGCAACATACATATTAAATTGTCCTATTAAATAGGTATTTTATAGATTAGTAGCACAATATATTTTAAGTCTAATATTCCATTAAAGGCATTTACTATAGAGTGAATTTTTTTGTTTACGCACTTCTTATATATGTGTTTTTTTTTTTTTATCTGCACAGTTAAATTATTCGATAGAAGAATTTATAATGATTAAAACTGCTTGATTTTCATAACGGTATGTGTACAAGTTAAAATATATTATGTTTAAGTTACTTCATTATAACTAAATCGTAAGCTTTTACACTGGTTAGTGTTATTATTGTTGATGATTTATTAAATTGTGTGTATGGTCAAAATGTAGTGTTCACGTTAAACATAGTAATTACCCAAGTAGCAAGATGGTGGTTGTAAGTATTCAAATTTTATTGAGTCAGTATAATCATGCATGCATATATTTGGTATTATGATTCATATCATTAGACGATATAAGTCGTATACTCATATTACTATTGTAACGAATCCAGCTTTTCCAACAAACAATCATATTATTATATCGTGTCTCTTACAAGTTATAATATAATATTTATATCATCGTTGCTGCTGATCATAATATGGTATATAAGTACTCCACTTCCATAGATCTTCTTAACATTTCAATGAATTCAAAGTAATCCTACGCACTCGTCAATACTTCATTACATACATTTCTGGAAATTAAAAAGTTTTAAATTGCAATATACTTATAATATTTACACACAATTTAATATTAATAACTACTAATTGGTATTGTAAAAATTGTAAATTTATTACTCTATTTGTGTACTTACTACTTAGCTCATTAAATGGAAGCACTTTGTGCTATGTATTATTTATATTTATATATTTATTTGAATTTATTTTTATCTTCTATCTAAATAAAAAATAAAATAATCTAGGTTAACTTTTATTTAAATTTTGGAAATTTTTTTTTTGTTATTAGTTTTATTCAGTAGGCTTTTTTCAGTTGTCTGGTCCTAACTCTGAGTATAATAGTTACATTATTTTAGTACTTAACATTCCGGTATCATGTGCACACGTGTATGGATCAAATCGAATAGAATGTACGTGCAGTATGTCAACAAAACTACACATAGTGCTTAAAATACTTGAATGTATTTACATCAACACAGTGTTCTATTAATAAAGTTTCAGTAAAAAGCGTTCTTATTCACGCTATATTGACGTGAGGTGTTTTTGAATAAGATGGTGTTTACGTGCATATACGTCATGCCATGATGATGATATTTACATAATACAGCTGGTAAGATCTCTTGGGTATCGAACAAAAGTAGCAGTCTCTTCAAATTCATCTGGCGTCTTGTAAACGAAGGGTTGCCAACCACTGAAACGAGTCAATCAAAACCGAGCTGAAGTCGGTTTATGAATATATAAAAAACAACTTGGCAATACTTTGTATTGTTTTCGGGAGACAACACTGTACGGCATTAGCGATACACTCAAGGAAAACATAAAAACAATTAATTATATATATATATATATATATGAAATAAAACTATGTATATTTAACTAATATATGATAAATATTATAATAGTTTTACTACTTACTATCATAACAATTTTTTAGTCATATTGGTGCTATTTTAGTAGACACCTAAAGGGAATGGCTTTTTTTTAACTCAAACAAATAAAATATACATACTTCAATCTATATTTATTCCACATATCATTACAAAAATCTTCCAGTGAAATACATCGCAAATTACTTATCAGACTATCATACAAATAAAATGAAAAACAAAACTATCTTCGTACTACCTCTGCATTTAGCTATTTAACTCTTGAATTGGAATAATTATCTGTTCATGTAATATAATTATCATTTTATTTTTTCCCCTTTTGTTTAACTGTCGTAATTATTAAATTTATGACTTGTGTATAATATCTTAAGCATACTATATTATACTGTTTTCAGCACTTAATAACATGCAAAATATAAATATATGTAATTTTAAACCAAAAACATTGTTAAATATAGAAAAATAACATTATTGTATTATATCCTTTTGCCTTTTTTTTTTTTTTAGTTTAAAATTTTGTAATTTATAAATACTAGTGTTCATAATCAATATTAGAAGATCAATAATAATTAAAAAAATTAGAAAAAAGGATAGTTCTACACCGAATATTTTCAAATTCACAAATATTTAATAAGATAATTATACTGAACCAAAACATCTACCAACATAAGATATTCATTAACATGTTAAAACTTAATGACAGCAGCATGATGACAAACGAACTATACTCTTTTTTGGTTCAATTAGTAAGTCCTAAGTATGTTTACCTTATTTTAATTTATTGGTATAATCACAGTGTCAAAAGGAAAATATCTGTATTGTCACAATTTTTAGCTTGCAATATATGTATCTACATGCACACGTATCATTGTTTAAACTGATCACTATCCATTGTATACACAAATAAGAATTTTACAATGAAACTTAATGGTTAATCATTAACGCCACCCCGGGAACTCTGAATGTACTTCAAACGTTATATGTGTAAGATAGGTGTGAATTTTATTCATTGAGATGGCTGCAAAGGATTTGCAAAGTAGGTATTTAAATTACAAAATAAAAACCGCTATCTCATCACACATTGTTTGTTTCCACTAGTGGAGTGGTATATTCCCTGTTCCCGAGACACAATAGTCACGCATTACGCCAACTGGATGTTATTTAAACTATGTATCCTTAAAAATTTACACATATATATATATATATAAAAAAAAATATAATTTTCTAAAACGACCAATGTTCTTGTCGATAAAACTTCTCATTACTCTACAAACAACTACGTTGTTTGCAAGAGGACAATGTGGTAGGGTTGTTTGTGCATGATTTAAATGCTCGACAGAAAGGATAAATATAGATTTTAAGCACGCATAATTTATCCAATATAACGTCCAATTTGGACATTTTTTAAGACATATTTTTATATTTTACTATTATAGAATAAATAATTTAATTGTACTTATTCCATAATATTATTAACACTTAATGGCGGTTAATCATGATTTCGTATGACGGATATATATTTTTTACTCGCTGATATTATCTGAAAAAATAGTCATATTTTTGAGTAAAAAAAAAAAAAAAAAAAATAAAAGACAACCACTATAGAGACATAAGACTTCCTGATTGTAAACAATAGTCCATTTTGTTGGCTTCCTTCCAACACATTGAAAATGGATAACAATAGATACTAACGTACTGCTCTCAGTATATTTTGATAAAATCGAAATTGAATCATTTATGATCGGTAGCGCTGGGGTTTGTATTTTAGTACGTATTTTTATTAAAATATGATAAATTAATTATAATAGAAGATAAATTCGTTTCACATAATTCACAATAAAATAAGACATATTTCATACTACACATTTTTACATATTTTTCATAAATAAATATTTACATTATTTGTAAGATTTTCGCTCTTTTTTATATATTTTGTACATTTCACATTAATAATACAAGAAGTAAAAAAATGTTTAAATTTAAACTATCAAAATTTGTCGATCATTGATGAAATGGTAATAAATTTTTATGCAAAGTATTAAGAGAATACTAAGACTCTTTAAAACCGATAAAAAGAACCGGTTGTAATGTTAATACTCCTAAAACGTTAAGAACTCTCACAATATTCTAAAATTCTAAAAATTGCAAATTAGTAAAATTATTTAATACAATGAATTATAAGTCTATGATCGTGAAGACTCTCCCTCTCGCTCTCTTTATTTTTTTAATTTCTGAGTGCAACAAGGAACATATAATTCATTATCAAAAGAATTGCATTTTTTATCAAAAATAAGTATTTAGTTGGTATACTTAAATGGAATAGTTTTTTTAAATTTCTCACCACGTAGTATTTTCTCAATATTTATTCCATTAAGATAGGTTACTTATAATTTGATTGAAAATTTCATGCTTATATGTTTCATGAATACAAGATTTTTCACAACATTTCTGTTGTAGGTCTTAGTCAATAACAAATATGTTTACCAGAAAGTCGCAAAACATTTTATAATCATTAGAGAATGACTAGAAGACAAAATTGGATATCTAAACGAATGTCGATTACATAGTTTCAGTTATTTAGTTGTTATTATATAAATATTAATCGTAAGGACTCGAAACATTTATTGAGTTTATGTTTATTTTGTTTTCGTGTTTGTTTTTCATGGAAATGATCGTTAGGTTTTCATCAATAACTTTTCACATGGGAAGGGTAGAGTGCATTGTGATTGTATCACTTGTACCCATTTCTCTAAAAATGACATTTTCACATGTCTTCACTCTCGGTGAAGTCGGTCCAGTGGGGAACCGTGCGGCGTGCAGAACACTCAAAATGATGGCAGGGGAAGATAAAACAAAATTAATTCTGAAGTTTTACACTGAGCCTGCCTGCCTACCGGATGCCTGGGTTCGAATTGATAAATGCATGCGTCGTTGACAGTTGTGTGACCACTGCACCTCTAAATATGAACATTTTTACTGAATATATACATTAGCATTTAATTGATATTTTATGATTCTGCAATACTTAAATTTTAAGTTTAAAAAACCAATATAGCAGTACTATAATAACCCATCACTGTAACTCGTTCATTTTTTGATTTTTATTAGTATTACATAATAATTTTGATTTTGACTTTCGAAAAAGTATTCCATAATATTATACTTTGCAATTTCAGTGCCGCAGGACAAAACTGATCAATTTTCTCTTTTTATCGATTTTCTGTACCGTACAAATTGCTTATCCTCAATACGCATATAATAAAACGTTAGCAGGTAGAATAATAAAAAGACAAATTACCCGCAGGAAAACTAAAATTGTTTTTACAACCAACACAACAATAACTCAAGTATCGGGTTTCAACGACAGTCAACGTTATCACAAACTTTTCATATACCATGGTAGCCATGGTATCGACGTCATTCAACGTAGCAACTGATTATCATCGTAATAATTAATGACGGACTACAGCTCACCATCATACTTGTCTTTAAACAAGAAATATCGAATGCCATTATAATATTCCAATTGTTATTATTATAGATAGCTGGTACGTAAAAATCAGAAAATCTGTTTGATTAATTATTATCGTGTACTTACTGTCTTCATAACAACACTTCTACATCTGTATAATGATTTAACTTTTTAGTATTCATCTTCAGCTCACATGCAATCGAATAAAAATATTTTTACATATCTAAAAATATTCATTAAAATAATAATATTATTATACCATATAAGTTACGAAATCATATTTGCAGGCTTTAGGTTTTATCTGTATTTGTAATAAAATTATATCATTTATAATAATTAAGTATTATATAAATACACATGGCATAACCATATTTATCATTTATTTAAATGTAGGTATGTAGTAAAAAACATAATATTATTATATTGTTAAAATTGTTTAAAACATATAATCATGTTTTAAATAAATTAAAATTGATACCATAAATGAACACGACAAGCGAACTTTAAAAATATTCAAATCGATAAAATGTCATAACTCCTATGGTTAACTTTTTAAAATAATATTTATTTCTCTACAAGTTACACATAGTGAATTTACTAAAACTTAATAGCAGTTTGTTGAAAAATTATTCATCACCAAAGACTTAATGATTAAAACAAATATAATTCTATCATTTAACTTTCTTGATATTATTTTTAGCTAGCGATCACTTGTTTTGAAATTATATTTTTCACCACCTTAGATCTGCAAAATTTTAAATTGATAACAATAATTACATGATACAAATAATATTGCTCTCAACTTTTTAAAATTTAAGTTCAAGTATTATATATAATTACATCAATAGTTATTGGTATAGAAGAAGAATAAAAACTATAATTAAAGCAATTAAATACTCCTCGTCCCATTATATTTCATTCTTAAGGAGTACCCACACTAAAACGTTGGTTATTATACTGTAATAAAATAACAAACAATGGCTGAATATGGTGGAAGAAAATATCTATTTTAGATTTAAAAAGAGATAAACGTAGTGGAAACAAAGTTTAAAAAAATAAAATTAACTTGTCAATGACGACATTAAATGAATTTACGGCTTTGAGACTTTGTGAATTCCTATATATACACCGATTTTTATACCTATAATAAGTTTTTTTCCTATATTAGGTAGTTACAATTTTATTTCATATTTCTGTACGATCCTTAGTTATTATTTTTATTATAATAATGAACCAACTATTAATTTTTATTAATTAATAAAAAGTAAAAAAAAAAAAAAAAACGCTTTCAAAGACTTATTTTTAATATTGTAGTTTTTCACGTGAAAACATGTATGTATTTAATCATACTGTGTGTATAATGTCTTGATGTGTAGAATACTATACTTATTAAATAAAACGGTCTATCAAATCTCTGAATTTACTACTTTGAAGTTATTATTGCTCTGTACTTTTATATAGAGGTCAGAGGTCTATACGGGTACTCTAAAAAAAAAGAGACTGTGCGTACGTGCTATTCGATAAAGTCCGTAAATTGATATTTTCCTGGACAGAACGATTTCATTGTAGGTAGGTACTTTATTATTTTTGTAACGAATGATCCCGTAACAAAAAATGTATTTCTTTTTTGATTGTACACCAGACCACAATATTTCTCGGTTTATAATTATTGTTATACTCAAAAAACTGAAAATCATATTCTTGTTAAATATAATAACAATAACTATTTTTTATTCTGGTCACTGAAAAGACAAAAAAAACATCGTTCCGTACTTTATGAAAAACCAAACGGTTGAGCAAAACATACCACACCCTTTATTGGTGTAACTTAAAACCAAAAAGAGTGCCCCAAATCCACATGTGCACATTCCGTCTTACAAATGTGCAACACAGTAAATGTTATGATATTTTAATTTTCAACCAAGTTATGAGATTTAAAATTGTAATATTTCATGCAGCCAGTGTCTTCTTAATAGTCCGAGTTTATCTGTTTTTGATAGCATTTTTATATAATTGTTTGGAAATAAAAATTCGCTCGTTTTTATGGTTTTAATCAAATCAGCAACCCATATTTACAGCGTATATATATTGCGTATTCATTTACAGATAGGCATTTCCATGCTCTTCAATATGTTGAATACATCAATTTGCTCTTTTCAGCGAATAATAAATAAAACTAAGAACGTAAAAGGTCTAAGAAAATAAAACATTATTTTTATTCCATATTTCATAAATCTAGTACCATTACTACTTTTTTCATTCCCGGAGCTGTCAGTAAAATAAGTACTATATTATTACTTTCAAGCGTTGAATTATAATATCCACAATTTATTTAGTAAGAACGACAGTTTCATACTTTTATTACTTGTAAAGTTCATTTCAACCCTCGATGGCCGTTTTAAAAAAATTTCCTGGATCATACTGTGTGCGGTTTATATATTATTTTATGTTCAAAGTCTAAATGATCATTAAACACGCATAAATAATACTATGATCAATAAAAATTGCTGTGAGTTATTTCAAATATTATTTGTCAAATCATATAGTGATTATAAATTATAAGAATAAACAATTTATTTGTTTTACAACCTAAAAATCAAAAACAGTCATATTATTTCCTATTCCGAATGGAAAATTGTTAGTGCAGATGCTTAATTAAAAAACCATAATTTCCTAAAATGATTTTTTTTTCCTACGAGTGATACACGCTGCCTTGAAGCTGATTTTTGTTGAATTAAATTTTTGAGAATTATATGGCTTGAATAGGAAGTAAAGCAATTTTGTTTTATCTGGAATTACCACATACCTATATTGCCTACATAAAGTATTATTTTCGTAAGGATCATGTAAAAAATTGGCTTAATATCTTGGGGATCATTAAATATATTGACAGTCACTGTTATCAGAGGCAAAGGAACTATTTTTATGAAGGGGGGGGAGGGCAAAACATTAAAATCCAACAAATATTATTATATTATATTTATTTATAATTGATAACTGCAAACCTTTCTTAATATTTTATTTTTTTTTTATGATGATATAGGTAGTATATTATAATATAAAAATTATATAAATATATTAATAAAATTATAGTATAATATAATATGTGTATATACATTATATTTATAAATTTATATATTAAAACAAAAAATTTAAATTTATAAATATTATAACACAATTTACGATTGTAATATCCTATACTCTACCCTTTAATTTTTATGTGGAAGGGAGGGGAGAAAATAAGTTATAGGTACTCTGACCTCCCTTGTATTATATCCGAGAGATCAATTGCCCCCTCTGGCTCCCCCCTTCGCCGACGCCAGTTATTTAAATAATTATATGTTTTATACCATGACAAAAATAGATGGGGTATGCTATCAACAAAACGAATATTGTCGAGATTCTTCCCGCACCCCATTCAAACGTAGGCTGTTTTCCGGCAAATAATCTCAAACATTGACGATTGGCCGTTAGTTGCCCATCGGATGACTTAAATTTCGTGGTGGAGGCCTGCGTATCAAACAGCTGATAGCATATAATATTACACCTATCCGTTTGGTTACGCGATCCATACGTGATCGATATTATTGACGAAATATTGACGAACATTGACGATGACCATCAGCATGTCGATATTATTATTATTGTAATATCGATTAGCAAACAGTTCGAATATTGATAAAATAATGTTGACAGCACAAATAGAATAGTTTTAATTCGTTCAATATTCATCAATCGCTCGGTCAAATACGGCCAATGGACATGATCAATATTCTTGTCAATATCAATTATTATAATATCGATCGCGCATGGACCGCTTACAATACGTGCAATACAATATTAGGATGACACGTTTTCGTTACCGTTACAGCAGTGGCCGGGAGCGGTTCGTGGGGCGCGCGGATATCATGGCGGTCGGCCGCTGGCAGTGGTGGTGGTGGTGGCGACTCGCGTTGGCCGTGGCCCTGCTGGCGCTGGTGCACGGGTGGACGCCCAGGAACGGGTCGCGCATACAGATCAACAGCCGGCCGGTGGACGTGTCGCAGACGCTGTTCGGCCACGGCCGCGGCCAGAGCGCCATCAAGCTGGGCGTGCTCAAGAATCATCGGCTAAAGGAACCGGTGCAGGTGTCCACCACGCCAGTGGCCACGACCACCAGCACGGAACGGTTCCGCCGGCAGCAGCACACGTTGCCGCAGACCATGGCCCGCCGGCAGCACCAAAACCTCACGGTCGGCCTGGTGCTGCCGTACAAGTCGTTCGACACGCGCATCTACACCAAAGAGGTCTCGGGCGCCATACACGGGCTGCAGCGCGTCTTCAAAACGAGGAAGACCAACATATTCAAGAACTACGAGATCCACCACATCATCGACATGAAACAGCTGACGCCCACGCCCACAGGTTAGTAATGTTATTAAAACGTGCCGCCGGGTTTGCGCGCGCGTTGGCGACGAAACGAAAAACCGCGAACACGTATATAATATGTATATTTACATAAACAACAAAATAACGAACACTACGAGTAAAGAGCGTAATGCCGTTCACATTTCAATTACGATTTTGAAAGCAAAACGTGTTTCGTTTCGTTTTCGTTTCCAATATAGGTGGGTTTATATTATCAAAACGACCATGAATAACACAAAACAGGTACAATATTTTCACATGATGTTTTGTTTTCAGTTACGTTTTTACAGTTGATCATTTTTTTTTTTTTTAATCGTTCTTTGATGAAAAATATTTTTTAGAAATAGGTGGGGTACAATAATTTAAATATTTTTTCTTTATCGTTTACCTACATTTTTACTGTAAAATGTCAAATCAATACATCAACAATGATAGGTTATTTATTTTATGAACTGGAAAATAAAAAAAAAATAAAATAGTAACTATAGAAGAAAAATTAAGATTATAAGTGGGGAAAAAAATTTAATGTAGGGATAAGGACTATTTTACTTATGATTCCTACTTTTATTCAATTTCAGCTTTAAATATCAATACATTTATTACCAAATAAATACAAACAAATCAGAGACATGTTTACATTCAAAAATATAGTTTTAATAAACTAGAACAAAACACAAATTGTTTCAATTTTTTTTCTCTGAGTCAGTGGGACAGCAAATATTTCGAAAAATAAGAAAATGTTGTCGCCCCAATATAAAACCGACTTAATATTTTATGACTCGTTTGTTTAACTGATTTATGAAAACATTGAACAAACTATATAATATATTATATAATTGTATGCGACTGTGGTAAGCGTGGGTTTCAAAACCACAGCACCACTACACGTCATCGTATCTTTTCACTCGAAACGTTCACACACATAACTCTATAAAACACCCCCATGGCATCAATCAACATGGGACTTGGTTGCGTTTATTGTTCGATTTTATGTAGAGTATTATTATATATATGGCTTTCACCTGGGTGGGAGGATAGTCGGACCAACGAGAGCAGATGCGGATTCACGGGTGAAACTATTGTTATGCCAACGCCTACTAAATGAATAACGAGTCAATTCTCGTCATTATCGGTGTATCCGAGTTGGGTCCCAAACATAATCGGGGGATATAATTAAAACGTAGTATACTACCTCATGTCCTAGGGTGTTTTTCGGTAATTAACACTCTAGACTAACGTTTACCTTCTTATTCGAACAGACTCAGAATTGTCTATGATTAATTTTTGACCACAGGTGTGGATCATTATAATAAATGAGTTAAGCTTGATTTCAATGATAGGTATCATTATCGATGTTTCAAAAATATATACTTAGAAAAATCGAAAATTTCAACTGTCTACAAATGAGTCAAAATACTTCGAAAACTTAACCATGTATAGAACTGGTGATTCAGTGTGAAGCCAAAATTATCATGTCAATTAATTTTAAATTTCGAGACAATGTACTAATAACTATATGTATGATTAGACTAGTAAAAACTGTTTGAAAATATAATTTAAGGGTTGAAAATTACATTTTTTCACCCTTTAGTTACGAGCTGTTGACATTTTTCGTGTTTTTCATTCTCCATTTGTCTAATAAGTAATAAGAATAACCAACAGTAAACAGGTTAACCAAATATGACTAGGCTCTAATTTAAATAATGTAAAGCGTTGTATTCCATTAAAAACTATGCTCCAACCAAGACTCTTCCGTACGAAGCCAAATAAGTCGGTCTAGGATATTTCGGCATGAACCCATTTCAGCGTGCATTCAATTCTTTTTAGATTTAGATTTTTTAATTTGATTGTTATTATGGACATGCTGTATCCCTGTATAGTATACAATTTGAAATCTAAACATGCTATATGAATGATATTTGTGTATATTTTATTAGGTGTATAATTTTATAAATTACCTGAAGCGGAACTATCAAAATATAATACACGTGATTTCCATAAAAATTATTTATTATACAAGTTACATAATTTAAAAATTAGTACACTTTTGAAAACTTACAATAAGCATAAATCAAATTGTTGCACACTAAATTAGTGTTTCCCAACCTTTTTACCACCACGGACCACTTCGACAATATTTTATAGGTCGCGGACCACCTCAATTTCACGCAAACTAGGAAGACCTTTTTTTTTACTTAATAACAAGAATATACAAAATTTATCGAAAAAAGTTAATTTTTATTATTTTACTGTACTATTATATATAATTATTAAACTCTACACGATAACAATAATAAGATAACAAGATAACCGTATATTACGGTGAAATAAAATATTTTTCGCTGTTTAAAAAAAACAATAGTTTTTAATAGAAAACGATATAAATCAATAGGTACCGCGGACCACTTATGACTGGCTCACGGACCACCGGTTGGGAAACACTGCACTAAACGAATAAAAAGGATATTTCATGATACAAAATAAATAAAAATAAAAATAATCTTATCGCAACGCTTTTAAAATCTTGTTGCAATATGGGTAAAACTAGTTTAGAATAATTTATGAGTATATAGTGTGTTTAGAATCATACACTATACAGGCATACAACACATTTATTATAAAAATCATATTAAAGAATATAAGTCTAAAAAAATTGAATGCACGCTGAGATGGGTTCTCGCCATAATGGTTAACACGACCGAGATGTCCGGGTCTACAGGTAAGTAAATAAGAGTAAGTTTTTATATATATTTTTTGAACATAATATGACCTTTCGTACAAACATTCTTTTGTATAAACGTTTTTCGAACAAAATTGGCATTCGTACACATGATATTTTAACATAATATGATCCTTATCCATTTTTTTTTTTTTTTTTTGACGATCATTTGCATATTGTGTTAAAAAAGAGACGATAATCCGTCATCAGGATCAAAATACTTTGATTTTGATAACTCACGACTGTCGGAGAATAAGTTTTTAGTAAGATAAATGGTTGAAGTAAGGGTCAAGGGACGACTATATTTATATACGTTATGCGATCGTTCGCCGGTTAATACATAACTGGCCTTTAAGGATATGTTTTTAATCCAAAAACTTTCTCCGTTTCTGTTTTGATCCCCCACATCGTCGTCTCTTTTACATAACATAAATACATTACATGTATATTACATTATATATATATTCCATCTCTGTTTCGTTTGATATCCCTACGTGTGCGCATATAATATACCACTATATGTATAATTCGTACAATGTACACATACGTGCCGGTATGGATTCCTCACGCGGTTTTCCTTTGATCGGGTTCACATCGGGTCGTCTTCATACCTAGCTGCTATAATACCCAGCGTTGGGCTGCCATTCGATTATATCACGACCACGCTATCGGTGTGCTGAGAATCGTAAACTGTGTATGTACATAATAATATACCCACACTGCAGTAGACCGAAAAACGGCACTGCCACGCTGCAGGTACAGTAAACCCGCCGCCGGTTTATCGTTCTCACGTAGTAGGTACACATGTGATATAATAATATGACACCATCCCTTTTAGAGACATGCAACGTGCCGGCGAACCGTGCACCAGCCTCGTGAAGATCGAGTATTATATTTATATATCATGTGCTATATATGTATATAAAAATAACATATTATACTTCCTTTTTCGTCTTACGATCGCATTTGCGCATTTTTGACTCCATAATCATTGTTGTGAATTGATGATAATGTAGAGATTATAGTTGCATTAGGGCCCTATATCTTAAGGGCTTCCCTGATTTTTCAAAAAAACTAATACGTCATTTTCTTTTTATGGCATTGGAAAAAATATTTTTGTATTTAACACCTGCAATAATAATATTGACTTAACAGATATACAATTTACAGGCAAAACAATATTGATATTATATATGAACAGCTGCCAATCAATGATTTTTCTAAGTCATTAATATTTCAGTTATTTCATAGATTAAAAACTTTGAAATTTGAAGTAGAAAAAATTAAAACTATAAGATACTTTGTTGGTTCAGTAGTTTCATTCAAATAACGAATAATCTATATTATCTTATAGTGTACTTCATGAATTCTAGTTAAGATTCTACAAACATTTATTTTACTAATGTAATCAATTTATTATTTTAAATCATACTTTGATGACAATGTTCAAAACACTTAAAATTCTACTTAATTATCACTATGTTTGAAACAGTTCATAGCTGTATTATTGAAGCACTTATTTTTTCTACAAAATATAACATAAGTTTAGTTCACAAAATCGCCTACATAAAATCAACAGTTTCGATTGTTTATGCAATTCGTTGTAACAATAAATATCATTCAGCATGAATATATAATGTTCTTCACATAGATTACATCCCGTTTGCCATATAACGGTCTTATCGACTACATCTTCGCATACGAATACCGTACTATGTCACAGCGTCATTTTCTCAATGACCATACACTTCCTGAGGGACATTTTCTTAAAGGCTGAATATCGTTTAAGTTGAATTCCCTAGAAACACATAAATGTCTCGAAAATTCTATCAACGAGGAGGTCTTATATATGGGTGTTCATATATGTAGCCATTCGTAGTACAATATGATATTATACTATACAAGTAAAACTATAAGTCTTTTAACTTTTCTTTCCTTTATCAATACTCTTAATATAATATAATATATATATATATATATATATCAATAAAAATGATTCAATAAATAAAAAGTAATAAAAAGTAACGTAAATGAGTAAATTATATGGAATTATATAAATAGATTATTAGAGTATATGGTACATTTTGTTTTGTTTTCTAAAATGAATGAGTGAATAAAATATAACAGTACTAAATTTAAATTATTTTATTTTATTATAAATATATTGATTATGATTTAATCATAGAACTGTATTTAATAATTTAATAATAGAACTATATTGATCCTGGCTATTTTTTGAAATAATACGTTAAAAATAAATCATCTAAAAAATTGATTGACTTTTTATGGTTATATATAAACTATACATGATACACATTGTGTATATTAAAATAAAAAAGTACCTATATAAATCGTATTAGGAGTAAGCCATTAAAAGTGAAAAAATATTACAATATTGCAAAGTATCAAATATTAAACTAAAAATAGAAAAAATCGAATTACAAATTGTAATAACATTTTATAAAGTATAAAATTTAATTATCACTGTACATAATACCAATTTGAATATGTAATTTACACAAAAGGGAGTAAATAATAAATTTGAAAATGTTTAGAAGTCTATTGTACATGATTATGATTAATATAATAATTCAAGCGGGTAAATTCGTAATATAAATTGAATTATGAAGATAAATAATTTTTCGACCCTCATTTGTTTTACATTATCGATACATATTTTATAGTAATTCGTTTTTGTATAATGACATATTGTATACTGTATAATATAATACGCATATATATATATATATATATATATATATATATATTACGATGTACAATATGCATTATATCATTTGAATGATAATTTATAAAATCCACCATACCAATATTATATCAGTCACTATGTTTGCGTACGTACGAAAATAATCCGCTGTCCGGCCGTCTGAAACTGTTTGCGTAAGGATATCCAATATATTTAAATAAAAACAATTTAGTTGAGCCTATCTACTGATGAATATAGCATTGGGAAAACTATACTGATAGAATAAGCAGTACATAATCAGCTGTTTAAAATTATGGTTTAACTTTAAAATATTAGCTTAAATGAGATAAATAATCATGTGTAATATTTAATATTAAATTTTTATTTATATTTAATATTTTCATTTATATTTGTATAAGTGATATGATTAATTAATTTAACATTTTATGATTTGAATCAATTAATCAATTAGCATCAAATTTTATTTTTGGTTCCCAGTGATCAGTTAAAAAATAATGAAAAGTACGTAGTTCAGTCATAAATGCAATCTAAAATAGAAAGTCGTATATTCTTCAAAATCATAATCAAACTTAAGCTATTTATAACACAGAAAACAAATATAACTAACTAATTAGACAGCCATATAAAACATTAAAACGATTTAAACACGTTTTCCAGAATATTCTGCTAGTATCATTAAATGCATAGGTAATACAATTTTTGAATTGGAACCTTACTTTTATAAATTTCTTATTTATTTTTCAAATGTTATGAATATTTTTTTTTGTTTAATCGGAAATCAGCCAGTACCTGCTTGCGCAATAATTCTATCTGGAATGTTAATGCTTATAGAAATCAATTAATGGTATAGTATGTATAATGTATAAGTATAAGTATAATATAAATGATGAATATAAATATAATAAGTTTGGACTAAACAGTTTATTTGCCAAAAAGTTTTGAGATACTTTTTACAAAATAATAAATATTTATAACACATAACAGCTAAATGAATATAGTTCGATAAACTTTTTTGTGCTTACTTGTATATTAAACGAATACATATAATAAATACGTTACTAAATACTACAGGAAATTTTGATTACGAGTATATTTTAATATAAACAATTATATTTTTATTTATTAATACCATATATTTTCAAATAATTTAATTCTATGATCTTCGCCTATTTAAAATACTCGGTCATAAGCAACAAAGCAAGTTCAATGTTCATTGATCCGTATTTCTTTGATAAAACTAAAAAACATCGAACAATTTGATGTAAAAACACAGAAAGGAACTTAGGGAATGCATTTTTATTTCCTACGAAATTAAATCTTTTATGGTGAACTTGAATGTATTGTGTATTATCTTATTCGATAAAGATTAATCAAGATTTTAAATGAATTAACATCCAAACATCAAAGAATGTTCTATTTTAAATTTAAATGTTAATCAAGATCATATCGATAAGTTTAATAATAATAATAATAATAATTATTCATTCAAATAAATAAATAAATAATTAAAAGGAAAGGGATTGTATAAATTCCAATATACAATTACAAAGAGCTGATATAAGAAAAATTAACAGAATTAAATTCGTTGTACATGATATTACGTATTTCATATTATTTATTCTATTAACGTTGAGTTATATCACAGATGGCCTCCTTCACCTTCACGCAGTAGAGTTGGAGAACTGGGCAAAAATTGGAAATTTACCACTTATATATAATCGAAGGGGGTAAAAGCTTAACTTTGTCCCTCCTCTCTACAACACTAAAACAAAGGGGTATGCAATTGTAAATTACGTTTGATTTTTACGTTTACGTATTCAAAATTGGACTCATTTTCATGGATGTGCATAATAACATTATGTTTTGTTTGAATACATAAATGTATAAATATAATGTAATTTCAGTATCAACATTAAAATAATATAAAATTAAGAAAAGTTTTCTGTTATTAATAATAAATAAATATATAATAGATATATGGTATTTATAATTGTTCCCTGTCATGAACAATAAATCCTTTCTCACTGGTCTCGCGTTATTTACTGTCGTGCACATTCTATATGTATAATGTATATAATGTATCAAATTTGTTTATTATACCCCAAAGCATAGATTGTAAATATAATTTTAAATAAATATAAAAATAAATAAATATTATTCATTAAGATAAAAATCTGTACTAAGATTGCAATTGTATAGATGGAACTATAACTCATTATAGTTATATCGCTAAAAGCTAGACGATGATGATTTATTTTTCAGTCATTACCCGTGTAACATAATAGAATATTATTATCATCATAATACTATCATTAATGGGTTTGAGTTATCCTAGGACTTGAAACGTTCATGCAGTATACATAATTAACGAATTATTCACAATGTATGTATAATGTATATACGTGCAGCCTTAAAAATACCAATGTATCTTGATTTAAAAAAATATTTGTTATCTATTCGTGTTCATCCAATAGTCATTATATGGGATAAAATGTATTCATGTTATGTATGGTAATGAAAAGTGTCAGTCTTGCATTCAGGATATGCGCAATTGTATACCTACTTCGCACGACTACGTCACTGAACGAATACAACATGACTCATGTGAATTGATGTGTATAATAATTCCATTTTTAAATGGATAGAAAAATAAAACCTTATGAAATGATCCAATTCAAGTGTAATAGCATTAAAAATCAAAATATACGGATTGAATATGCGATCAATTAAAAATGTTCACTCGTTAAACATTTTCTAGAAAATCTATAAAAAATCAACCTATATAGAAGTAACGTCGATAAAATTAGTTTTACAGTAGTTATCATGATATCTTCTTCTATATCGTATAAATTCTTAGGATAAATGAAAGAACTTAGAGGTATAAGTTTAGTTTTTTAAAAATAACTTGATATAGTTGTGCCAACTGAAATAGTTTTGAGCTTTTAAAAAGTAATTTTGTGCATATTGTGTCGAACAAAATAAAAAATAATAACATAATATTAGTAATGATGTTAAAAATTGTAAACAACGAAAACAATTTACTAATGGACCCCGTATAAAAGTGCAAAACGTTGCTACTTTCAATAATAATAAGAAATATAACAATGGAAAACCGTATAAATCTTTTCAACGTTCTCCTACAACCATAAATGAGATGTGCGTGAAAAAAATAGCTTATAATACCCTGTTTTTACTGTTAAAAATTATCACATTGTTTCAAAATAGCGTATAAAAAATAAGCAAACAACCTGTTCAAAACTGTGTAAACAATCATTGAAAAATTATATTATCATCAATAAATCCAAGAGAACAAAATATCGTGCACACATAGATAAAGAGTCATATTAAATTAATCTAGTCAAAATTAATGGATGAATATCACAGAATAAAATTGTTCCAGAAATATTTTAATAGTTCAGTCGAATCCAAACATAAAACAGAGGGCAATACACTATTGTTAATACGTGAAGTAAAAAAAAAAATGTAAGGATAAAGGTTTTTAAAAATATATTAAAAATACCGTCAGAACAAAGGTAAGCAGGAAGAACGTTTATTTTTATATAGTACACAATATAATAAAATATACCCCATACATAAATACTATAATATACAAAAGGTTCTGATATATATTAACTAATTCCAATAAATTATTTGAACCATTTAAACCAGATCTATATACTATGATTTGTGATACAATAATTTTTCCTAAAAACAATTAAAATAGGAAATTAATGATGGTAGAAGTTCTAAATTTAATAAATAAAGGTACAGATTACGCTATGGCGAAACGAACCTGTAATAATATTAAACTGACCAAGAGAAATGTGAATTCGGGTAAAATAGACTCGTGTGGTGTTATAATATATGAGAAACACTGCAATGATTTATAGCCTATGGTGAAAATGGCGAATTGGTGACCATTATGAATATTGATATACGAAATCACGAATATGAATTTATATTAATTGTAAATATTATGAACTATTATCTTTCAACGAATAAATAAATGTATGAACATTTTTATTAGTATAATAGCCCTGGTTTTAGCTTATACAGCTTAAATAAATAAATAATAAGTGTAAAGGCAATACAATTACAATCCATATGATAACGGAAAAAAAAGATACAAGTATTACGTCCAAAATAAAGAGGTATTTTAAATAGATTTTTGAACCATCTGCTGATCAATACTTTTGCGACGTATAAATATTTCAAGATAATTATTATATTATAAGCCATAATAATAATACTTATATTATTTAAATATGCTTGTACATAATACGAAATATATATTGATCACTTTTATTATCACAATCAATAAATATGCTACAAACACTCCAAACATTGAAGCAACGCGTTTCTTATGTATTTTTTGTATATTAAATATGACGTGAATCAATCTGAAATTCAGTTCATAAATTATTGAGGTAGAATTTTCGAATGAATAATGTACTAAAGTAATACCTAAGGATAAAAAAGCGCAATAAAAAGATTTTTTAAAAAATATAATGTCTTTGTAAATAATAATCAAAATATGAAGAGAGTAATGTATTGTGATATATAAGCAAACATAACATGACATCTTACATTTTATCAAACCATTTTAACGCTGTGTCCGAACTGTTTATTTTCAGTATCCTTTGCATAAACTTGGTTTTTTGTATTTCTATTGTATTATAGGGATGATGAAGAATGATTACAAATTCTTCGATCAATCGATCGCGCAGTTGTATGAAAATTTCCCTTTTGTTTTGATGATTAATTTTTCTTCGCATAACCATTTTAGTTTAACAAATAAAATCTTTGTTTGCACAGTATATCAGACTATTTAATTTTTTCCTTAATCAGTAATTAGTAGTTGAACCTAAATGTAAAAGGAAATTTACATTTTTTCTAAATTTTAATCGTACAAATCAAATTTTAATTTAAAATCAAAAAAAATATTGTATTACAAATGGTATGACTTACCAGTCAAGTACCTACGTAGTCATAGAAGTCAATAATTACTGAAATATTTTCCGATTTAATATTCTAAACAACAAAAGGTAAATTGTTCCAATCGTAAAATTAAAATTACTAAAACTGTCGTTACAAAACATTATAAAATTAAATTTTCGTTTTCAAATATTTATTGAAAATCCAATGCGAAAAAATTAATAAGAATATTACTGTAAAAGATACTAAGAAATGTAAAATAGCCACCTGATGTCATTGGGCTTGCAAACTCATCGTGATTGACTACTTTATATAGTTATACATGTAAAAGTTCCTCGCTTTACTCAACGATTTACCAAACTAAACATTTTATTTTTAATTTCCATATAAAATATGTGTGGTTTTATGTGTTTAAAATGATAAAAATATCAAAATTTCAGTATAACGTTTAGTTGTTTTAAATATTGAAAATCTTAAAAGAGATATTTTTGTCTATATGTTTCCGCTATAATTAATTGCTATGGCACGCCGTTTAACAAAAACGAGGAACTGTTACGTGTATAAGATAGACAATTACGATGAGCTGGGCCCAATGACGTCACAAGTCTTTTTTTCAATTACTCATAAAGTCATAATTTATTGAATAATGTGAGTAGAAATGCAAAACCTTACCATTGTTCGTAGAATTAAACATTCTTTCAAATTAAGAAAAAATACTTATTTTTTGTGTTTTGTGCTCCTTTAATACTAAAATTCCTGACAGCTATGTTTTATGTATTTATTCATACATGTTGTATACGTTAAATTCAATTTAGTTTGTATATATCTGTTAATTGATATAAAAATTAACTACGGTCAAATACCCAGAGGTGAAACTAACTATTCTTTTTTACTGTAAATATATTTAATTTTAATTTTATTTCCAATAAACAATATAATATATGTTGCATCAAAATGCAATTATGTAGTGCGTATAATAAATGATTTTATTTATTTATACATTTCTTTTCGAACAATTATCAGACGTCTTACTTGGATTTTCAATTGACCTAAATCCGCGATTATCCACTGTCGAGTGTTTGCCGATACTTTTCGCGAAAAAATGATTGATTACGATCATCTTGAACTAAAATATACTCATCGACCCTCCGTAAGAGTTTGAATTTTTTATCCAGCTAAACTAAAAATAGGATCTACGGCTCCATGAATACGCGTAAGTATGTATTATTCATTGTGGGCCCCCGGGGATTTCTTCCACATTACGTCACAAAGCTAATCTAGATAGATATACGTTCGACATTTTAACCATCAACATATTATAGGTACTTGGGTATACTCAATGATTCTACTATCGATAAAAGAGGAAAAACGTTCAAGGAAAACGCAAAGCATGTTACTCTGCTGTGTTCATCGTTTTTTATTTGAAATACGGACACAGCGTTTTAATTATAAATTTAATTCGATAGAAAAGAAAAAACCGCGGAAAAAAGTATAAATACAATTTAATGGTTTGGAAATCTCAACGAAATTGCTCGGAAAAATATCGTTTTATTTTCAAGGCATTGCAAAAAGTTGTTCGGAATAATCAGACACATTAGTAATTCCTTGAGCATTTCACGTAGATAGATATTCTTTTGCAGATGAATCGTGAGCTAAATGTCTTTTATACGCGAAACATAATGGAGATTTTCCAGAACATATAGTTTCTCGACGATTCTTGCCCTGTAGCTTATTATCGTATTGCGTTAGGATGGAATGTTTGACAAAGGAAAACATATGACCTAGTGCCTCATATTATTTCATTAATGTAGCACATTTTGAAACAAGGCGAACCGATGCAATGTAATACGTTTGATGTACCAACCTATCGACGACGATAAATGTTAACTAGTTGAACAATTAACATCGGTTGTTTGGATCTGCAACTGATCATCGATTATTTTGTTGATTTTTTTAAATATATTCGACAATTACATTTTATTTTTTATTCTTGGTAAAAAATCGTACAAGAACAAGGTCTAACAATAAAATCGTCTAATTACCTTATCTCCACACTGAGTATTTTACGTATTTTACGTAAAATAATAGTTTCAAATTAATTAGTACTAATTACAGACTGCCGTTGCTTTTATCTCTCTGAATTGAATTCCGAACGTTTAACATCGCTTTTGTGTATTTCTTGAATATTTTTAAGTTAAACATAGGTATTTAACCCGACAAAGAAATGTATATATAATATGTGTATATACGTATTTACGGTGAATAATTTACTTAAATATTTTAATGAGCTGTTAAAAGTCTGTTTGCAAAGGCTTCTGTCAGTGTCTAGATCTTCCTATTCGTTTATTTACTTTAACATTAATTATACTATACTAAACACGTATCACTATTGACTCGTGTAATTTAACCGTGTTTAAAATAAGTGTTTGCTCGAAGTGTGCATAATTATTTCATTTATAGTTATTAGTAATGACTGTAGTTGTATAACTACAGTATATGTAACTAAAATACCCGTGTAATTATTTTACGATCAGAATATTTAAATCATTTTTATTTTATGGTATTTTATTACAATTTTTTAATGTTATGTTTTTTTGCTCACATTCTACCCTACACAGAAACTAAATTATTTTATAAGTTTTTGTTTTGCTTCGCTATTGTAGTAAAATCTGAAAAACATTTTGATAACCGTATAGTTTGAAATACTTTAAACCATGTACAATAAAATGATGATTCCTATATTACACGATCTCACCTTTTATTTTTTTCGCACCAAATATACGTTAGGATGGATCCCTCTTGTTATTTATTTTTACAAGTTATCTTCAGTATGACAATACATATATGTAGCGCTGATCTTTATAGCCAAAAACAAGCATTTTTTCCTACTTTTACTACTCTCCATGCTATTATTTTACTTTTATTACATTGCTCCGACGCCATATCATCTCAAGTTTTATCGTTTTGTTATACTTACTCAACAACGTCTAGCTATCGACTGACCAACATTTAAAATTGATCTTTCTCCACGCTGATAATCAATAAACTCTTTACAAATAGAAGTGCAATTATTGAACCATTGATATTTATACCATTTTAAAAATGTATTGACATTTTAAATTAAAAATTCATCGAAAATATTTGTTAAATTCATATTGAACTACAAGAATTAAACAAATATTGGTACTTTTTGTATTTTCTAAAAACATTTCTATATTACGAATGAATATGATAACACTACTGAGAATATTTTCTTGAAGTCTGATATAATTTATAATACTCCCGAAGATGATTGACTCATGAATTTGTTAAAATTCAATAAATTACACTATCAAACATAACATATCATTAGTTAGTTGCTGACTGCAACATATTCTTTTTTAAATATAGTTTTATAATACATACTTATAGTTAGATACTAAAATATTATTACTGCACAATTTTTATACAGGTTATACTTAACGAGTATAAACTGTTCTAGTATATTCATTATTCATGCATTTATTAACCATGCTTCTCTTGTATGCATTGCTTGTAAGTTTATATAATGTATAACATTAAAAATCTTCAACACTTTCTATCAAAAATGTAAGCAATATTTTTCAACTTTCATATATTATTTTAATTTTTTTTTTTTTTAGAACATACAAGCTTGTAAGAATTTAACTTGAGTACATCTTATAAGAAGTATTTATATAATAATAAGCTAGAACGCAATCACTCAAAAGTCATTTAGTTATTTACAACTAGATTTTGGGTATCTATGTATGTATTAAAATAAAACATTTAGATTTTTATAGAATGTATATAAATAGTTTAAAATCATCGATTGTTATTTAAATTAAAATTGAAAGTCCCGATTCAAATAATTAATACAACAAGGTGTTATAATAATAAAAATTTTAATTTTAATATACTTGACTAAGTACAAATAATATAACATCATCCATCATAGGTTTTTTGAATAACAATGTACGTAAATAAAAAATTTATTTTACGAGTATTTAAGTTTGGAGACAATGTTTTATATTTTACTTTTTAGTTTTTACTTTTTATATTACCAGAACATTAATCTTGAATTCGAAATCCTAAATGTATGTATTCGCGCATTTCGTTAAAACAAGTTGGATGTTGAACGAATAAAACGACATTTCATTATATTTAAATCACTAATAGTAGAATCCCTTGAGAACTCTGACACAGGACAACATAATGAACTAAAAATCTTTATATATTGGATTTTTAATTGAAACAATAAACCCTGAAATTTCAACTCAAATTTACATTGAAACAAAAAAAAAAAAAAAATGAAATTGAGATTTAAGTACTGTGTAAAAAAATATTCTAGTTAGTTGTTGTACTTATATTTATAATTTCATGTTTTTTATGAATTGAAAATATCAGTTACTCTCAATCAAAATGTTAAATACATTGAAAATATTAAAAGCAGTGCTTATCGAAGTGTAATTTTCTTGAGAAAATTGGGTTCCCATGGTATTTGGGCATTTACAGTCATGTATATTATAGTTTATAATAAAAACTTAATCCTACAACATAAATAAATCTAGTTGAATCATATAAAAAGTATTTTCATTGGATGGATTCTATTTTCTCAAATTATTAATCCATGTTCCTTCATTTCCTCTTTAACCTCACATATAGATACGGACTATTGTTTCTATGATATAAATTTTATTTATCCTCCTGAAAATAAAATTACTATACCTTATTTTATAATATTATAAATAGAAAAAAAAAATTATAAAATAATTTCATTTTTAGTATCTCATAAAAATAATTATTGTATAAAAACAATAAAAATGTCTAAATTTCTGGAGCTTAAAATTTTTTAGTAGAATATAATATTATTTTACTAGAGTAAGAATACTTTAGTAAATTTGAAATCATGATGAGTATTAAGTGTATCTCTGTACTATAATATTATAATATACTTAATTAAATTAATACACCACAAAATATTTGGTCATTTTAGTAATATTATAAAATATGTTTTTCATTATAGTAAATTAATAATTTCTTATCAAATTAGATCATATAATACTTGTATAGGGTTGTTTTAAAAATAAGATATTATTCAAATTTTAAATTAACTTATTTTTATTTTAAAAATAACGGATTATACTCAACAATTACTAATTAACCCATTAGTTTACATAATGGTAATAGTATATTTGGTAGATATGGTATACTATACTATATTAGGATAATTACTAAAAAATATACATTTTAAATTGTATTCTCTTATTTATTACAAATATATAAATTAATTTTAAAGCAAATTATAGTCAAGTTATTTAGTCCTGATACTATAACATTAACAGCTGATTTTATGTTTTTAATCACACACTATATTTGTGTATGAAATTAAATGTTTGAGTTTTACATTTAAATCATTTATTATAAATTAATAATCATCCAATAGTAAATGCACAGTTTATGCACGAATAATACACTTCACATCTAATAAAAAATTAAATTAAGCGAAGTATCTCACATCACAGTAATAAAACAAGTTATAATGATAAACTTGACATACTTAATACATTCTGTAAAAAGTGTAGAATAGTTTGTATAAAATGTCATGAAATTAGGTTAGATAAGTTTAAGAATTACAGAATATTAGGTATTTTATTTAGGTATATATAAGTAATATTGAAATATTACAATGTCTAAGCGTATATAATATTATTATTATACTATACTATATGAGCTAAAATTTTAAAATAATTATAAATAATGATACTACATATAATATGTAAAATTAGCTTGTTATGTAATTTAAGCAATTTGGAAATAGGAAAATTTATCAAAGTTAATATTGTCTGAACGAGAACCGAATAACTAAAACTTTTTTTTTTTTTAATTGTTAGAGAGATTTGGGCATCATGGTCATTATATCTCAACGATTATTTTTATGAAGACTCAATTACGTGTTTTAGTTTGGGAGGTGGTGGTAGAGGCATCTTCTCATCGGACGGCTGTGCCGTCCGGATTCGAACCGGTGACCGTACGATTACGCACAGCCGCCTTATGCTGCTAAGCTATGACAGTACTTCAATAACTAAAACTTATTTGTTAAAACAATGTCTTCATTGTAAAACACATTCGTTTTTTGGTTTTTTTACTCTTTAGAAAATATTAATGGTAAATTTTGAATCATATTATTAATGTTGAATTTTGAATGGTATTTATAATTAAACTCTTCTTCAATATGACAACACTATTGCTTAATTTGTTTAAACCAAACGACATATATTACTGTATACCATGGATTTAAAATTCTTCAATGTTTAGTCAAATACATAAATCATTTTTTTTCATTAGCTTTTAGAAATCAAATCGCTGGCTGCAATTAACAAATTTACCTGATAAATGTTTTTAATATTTAGTTTTCAATATAAAAATTAAACATGTCGTATTGAAAATACTTGGGTAATGTGTTACAAATAAAACATATAAATACATACGCGAAAAAGTACCTCAACGTATATTATTCAAAACCCAATAGGTGTTTAAACACAAGTTGGCAAAGTAATACGATCTAAAAGTATTTTGAATACTATTGGACTGTGATGGCACTTTAGGATAGATGGATCAGTGATTTTTTAATAATTCCAAGGATTGCGGAACACTCAGTTTAAATATAAAACATACTTTTATACTAGAAATCAACATGTTCCATTTATTTTATAATATATGTTTATATAGACATCCGTTACGAATTTCATATCTCAATTTTAGTCATTTATACAGATAATGAGATAATGTTTCGTAAAAAAAAAAAAACAATTAATTATATTTTGTTTTTTTTATATAGATAAAAACAGTTAGGTATCTATTATAGTTTTAGGTAATATAGGTACCACATTTATAATATTATAACCGATTAAGCACCCGTAGCCCCTTAGGGTGGTAATTTAACGTAATTTCATCTCATAATATATAATTCCTCGTTGTTTTAAATTCTGTCAGAAACATGCCAAAGTCAATATTTACATTTTACATATAATTTTTCCAAGTTTGATTCCCTCCTGTAACTTTATGCATTTTATGATGTCATATCACAACATACAGATACAATACATAGCCATTCTTTTTTTTTTTTTTGCAAAAATTAATGCAAAGCATTTTGTGATAGGTTCAAGGTTTCATTCAATGTTCAACATTTTATTGTGTTCTTATAATTGTTTTATAATCGTAAAATTCCAACGTTCTGAACTAATTAAATTTCAGTTCTTACTTTGTAGTAAATATATGACTTATAAATTTTTTTATTTCATTCAATATAGTTTTGATGCTTGAATATACACTCGTATTGTGTGATTTTTTCAAGCTCTTTGGATGAACATGAAATAAAAACATAAATCAATAAATTGACATTATTCTTAATTTTATGTTTAGCAGCGTATTGAACGATGAAAACAATATGCTGAAATGAAAATTTTAGTAGCATATTTAAGTTTTAAATTATAAATATTCTCTTTAATTAATTTACGTTTAGAATGTGCATCCGTTTTAGGAAAATATTTAGAAATTTAAATTAACTTTTGAAATTCTAAACAAGTATTATAGAATAGTAATTTGAACGTTGAAACTAGCATTTCAGTATGTGAAGTGGTCTCTCTTATAGGTTAGGCATTGTGAGTGACCGTCAAGGGTTTATTTCTCGGTAAGATGTAGAATTGTCAGTGGTTTGTTGGTTTCAAGGAAAAATTACCCTTTTAAACAATGATAAATTAATAACTGAATATTCATACCTAAACGTAATTACATACTAAATATTATGTGCGTTTTCACAGATGGGAAAAATGTTTTATTTTAGTATAGGTATGGTAGGTACTTTTGTTCCTTTATTATTTAAAGTTTTTTGAGTAGGAAACTGTAATCTTTTTGAATATCATTATCGATTTTTTCAAAATGTGTTTGTTCATTATATATTAATTAATTATTTCATTAACTATTAAAATTCAAATGTAAAATTCCACCAGTATAAATAAATGTATGAATGTTACGTGATTTTATTTTAAATTTTTAAATTATCTATTTTATTAAATTAAATGAATAATATTATATTTATTGTTAAGTTTAAATGTTGATACAATAGGTAAAACAAAACACGATGCACAAGCACAATAGAAGTTTTAAGTTTCGGAATATATTTTAAATATTTATAGTGATAAAGTTCAATCGATAATAATATTATTCTATTGTTTACCATTATAATCTTTCATATTCTTGGATGAACCAAAGAGTTTAACATTGTTAGTTTTCTCTAAAATGTTTTCATTTGGCTTAAAGCAGATGAAAAACATAATAACAGCTATAATACCTCCTGGATGGAACTTTTCTTAAAACTATCGACTTTAATACAATGTGTAATGAATAAATTTGAAACTTAATAAATAAATATTAAACACAACGGACTTAAAAGCGTTCGAAAATATTAATAGCATTTAATACGTACTAATGGTAAAAGTTAATACTGCAGCTGTTCCGTTGTTCATTACGAACTCTTCTCATGTTTACATGGAATAAAATTGTATCGATAAAGTTTTTATCCCGGAAAATTGTCACCGTTCAAAACTAAATAAAATTAAAACACGATGGCTGAACATGTTTTTATACACCGGATGTTCATCTACACCTTTTTCCCGTGACAGGTGCATTTATAGCGCAAATATTTATTATACCGAACATTTTAGGACTACCATAAGAAATAATTTCCAAAAGGTTAGTTTTATCGACACACTTGCATGCATTTAAGATGTACACGCCTCATTGTTATTTCCACGACGTGCCGGAATTGGCATGCGGTTCGATGACTTTAGTACTGTAATTATTGCAGGTCTTAAAGTTATATTATATAAACCGATTTGGATTGACGTTTATCAATAAACCGTTGACAATTGCTGCAATCACCGCTCGTATTATTGCAGCGGTCGCATAAGTATAGGATTATTCCGACCTACGCTCTCCGTCTCGAATGAACTTGAATGACTTTCGACAAAGTTCAACGCCAGCCGTCGTTGTAAAACTAAATATATTCGTGATTCGTCACGTATCCATTCGTCCAGTGCATGTCATAATAATATCAGAACTAGAATACGGGGCTATATACTATTGTGTTAGGACATTTTATTGCGGTCCTAAATTCTTTATAAACGGCTCATGATTTGATTGTGCGTGCAAAGCCGATGACCGACGGCAACGCCTGCAGCAGCATTTTACCGCAATGGAAGCGATTGAAATAGACCGCCATGATGATTAACCTTTTAAGATTACACGATAAAATGTTCCCTTTCAGAACAGTTGAGACGAAAATTGTTGAAATATTATTATCGCTACACCTAACACGAATAACCTTTACCAGCTAATTTCCCATGGAGGTGAATTTTTTCGTGGGCAACATTGTTCCTTTCCTTTTTTTTTTCGTACGACTAATATTCGTGTGATCGAATCGGATCGTATACTTTAGCTTATTATTTAAACCGAATAATCATTACAAAACCAAATATATATATATATAACCTAAAATATTTTCTCGTTCATATAAATTATATAATTTTGAAATTTTTGGAATTTGTTCTTTTATGAAATTGTTTATATTACCTTATCGGGCTATTTTACGATTTTATACGAATATACACGGGCAAATGAGTATTTGTTAAAGGTAAAACAAATTTATAGCTGGTTACTACTATTCAAGTACATACATATATTTCAATTTTATTTGGTAAATAATGATTACCACTTACTATTTCAGTAAATAAATCTTTGTTTTACTTAGTTTATTAGGTTAGGTTTCTAATATAACGTAGTAGAGATCATAATATTTTATTGAAAAATAGTTAAAATTAATAATAATAACTATATTATATTAACTTTCAAGAATTAAATATATTATAAAGCTTATTAAAATAAATGTTGATTATTTAATTGAATCAATTAATTTGTGGACACAAACATAATTTAGTGCACTCTATGGTACTTGTTTGAACTTATTATTTATTTTATGAGTATAAATTATTACCTCCGATCCTTCAAGTTTATAACGCTTCCTATGAACGAATTCCCTTAGGTTTAAGTCTTCAGAATATTTATTGATAATATAATTTTAGTTTGGTATTTTTATAATAAAATATTTTTTCTCGCTCTTTAACGATAATAAAATATAAATCATTGATCATTTGTATTTAATATTAAGAATGCGTATACATTTTTTAGGTTCATTAAATTAATTTACAATTATTTATTATATTAGAATAACATCTAATTGTTTTAATTCTTTGAGCATATTTGACTAAAAATATTTTCTAAACAAAACAAAATTATCAATATGTATGATTTAGATACCTATCTATGATTTTTATGTGTAAAAGTCTCTTAAAGAAATTTTATTTTAAATCATAATAATTCGTTCTCACTAAACTTAAATGTTATGAAGGTATAAGGAGTAAATATGATTAAATGGAAAATATAATATTATAATCAAATTTAAATGTATCGTCATTTAAATTTTACGACAGTAAAGTATATAAAACATGAAACCTTATTTGAATAGAACTCTGAGCGAAACTCATGTATGCACATATTATAATATAACACAATTACATTTCATATCTCTTTTTCTGTTAGACTATAGAATTCTAAAGCAGCTCTTGTATTATGAGCTACGTTTACCTATAGAGAATATTTCAAAATTATTTAAAATATAATTCCACAAAAGCACTATAAATATAAATATTTTTTTGAACAAAATTAAATTTATGAAGATTAATATTTCTTTGTGGTGTATTATTTTTCAAAAAACACTTTATAAAATGCACCGAAGATACCTTAAATTATCTCTATGATTACAAAATCTTGTTTTTATTTTGTTTCTTTTATTAGATTTCTTACCGATTTTTTTCATTTTTAATATTTGATTTCATCTAGCAAAAGTAATTATTACATCATGTTTTTTTCACAATATTCTAGATTTTATGATTTAGTGGTTTAATGCAAGTTTTCTTTCGATATTATTGAAGATAATAATTTGCTTAATATTTATAAATAAATTTGAACCTAAATAATAACTTACGTTGAATAACAAAACCGACAGGGAAATATAAAAATATGAAGACTTCCCATATACAAAAACGTAGTTGATGATATTATATATGTCTCTAAAAACGTGTAATAAGATTTTTAGTGAAAAATACTCATATATTTTCCTTTGTAAAATATCTGATTGTTATGAATTATAATATATTAGTGTAAATAGATAAACATATTTTGGTGAATAAATATTCAATAGAAAATTCACCATTTATGTAATATTATAAATTAAATTAATGACCACCCAAAAATATAATTTGTATTGATTCACTATATGTACGTGTAGTAGTTGTAACAAATAACTGTTATGAATTAAAAATTATTGTATTCCGTACCATTTATATAATATATAATATACTATACAAAGATAAATTATTTTGCGACACAAACAATTAGAAGGAATTAAGATAATATTATTAATATTACAGAAATACGGAATATCAGTCAAATATTGAAAAGAGAACAGGACAATTAAGTTTTGAAAAACTGCAACGTGTTTCTTTTGATCATTTTTTTTCTCGATTTCCATTGTAATCGAAACCCAGTTAAAAGTTTTTTACTCGTTTATATCAAAATATCTTTTACATAAAAATTTAATACTATTTCATTTATTTTAAAAGTATATAAATTTGAGCATAACAAATATTAAACAAACACAAAAACACGTTAACATGTTTGATAATGCAATATGCATGATTTTATACGATTAAAGTATGTAAAATAATATACTTTAATTGGTTAGTTTATCTTGTATTCATGCGCAATGATATTAATCACCACCCAATAACTACATAATAATATAGTGCGTTATAATGAAATGTTGAATATAATGTTATCATAACACGAAAGGAAGTTGGACCCTCCTCCACCTATCTCCATGAAATAAACCGAATAAACCAAATAAAATCTCGCCAGACCCATTACTAGCTGGCACTCTTCTGATAGGATATTTTAATTAGTTGATACTTATTATACATTATTTTTAATTGATGCTTTCACATGGTGTGTCGCCACAAAATTATAGTGCCACAGACAGGTTTATATGGTCGGTCCTCGCTAGAAATCGTGCTACAGTTTGTGGAGCCACGGTTAGTGATACATTGAAATAGTACGTTCATTTCATACGGAGTACGGACCACACCACAAACGACCACAGGTCGTAATAGTAGGAGCTAGTATCTTCTAGAAGTCCCCCCAAAAATTCGAGAAATAGAATATTCTAGAATATTTAATTTAAGTATTTCTAGAACATTCCATTTTTTTCAAAAAGAACCAATTGGTAATAATATGTACTACACAGTTGCGTGGCATGAAACTTAGTGATTTTAAACTATCTTGGGGGGGAGTAGAGGTCTTTTTAGAAATTAAATTATTAAATTATGATGCTAGAAGGGGTTAGATCTATATTTTATATTTTTTTAAAATAATACAGTATTATTGTATATTTAAAAATCCACTTTAAAAGTTTTTGTTTAATTAAAATAAATATATTCCAAGTGCTTTTTTTTAAATATCAAGTTAAATGGTACTGCGCCCTCAGACTTGAGCTTACATTAGGGGCTCGGGGCTAGGGTTTAGGCCCGGCCTCAATATGACACTGCATACAGGAAACTTTTGGCGCCACACATAAATTAATTTGTAGATACCGTGTGGCTATCGTGTGGTTATCGTGTGAAAACTATATAGCTCATGTAGCACCACTGAGACTTTTCTGTGGCGACCCTAAAATGGTTCGTATGAAACGGGCCTTATAGTGGAAACCATATTTTTAACTTCCCTACAGTGTTTCGAATAATCGATAAAAACCGTTTAAGCGTACCAATAATTTGACTGCGATATTAGTTATTTGGTTGTTATTTTGGTTGCCATAGTAACTCAAAACATATATTAGATAGGTACTCAGCATTTTATAGACGTTTCAACATTTTTAAAATATATTAATAAAATTCGTGTATAGTTAAAAATATAAGCATTTTAAATTTTTGATTAAATATTAAGCCTACCTTTTTAAGAAATTGTTTGCTACTACTACATAATACATCTTTATAAAATATAAATCGTATTCACCCAACGTTTTTCACTTGGATTCGTTTTTTCGAGAGTATTGAGATATTTTCATACTGGTTTCAAGTCTAAAAGACCTATAGAGTAATATCATTCACCCATCTCTGTACCTTACCCGACCACAAAGTTTTGCGCTTTTTATATATCATGAACATATACAATATAATATGTGCTGCATGTACAATAAGTAAATTTGATGAAATTGAACAAAATGAATAACAAGAAAATTATTGAGGCGTATGGAGGGATCCACTCCACTTATGTAATCCTATAGCCCTATAATGATGACTTATTTTACATAATGTAATGTATTAAATCTGTATGCACTCGAAAAGATTAACGGTAATGAATGTTGAGTTATCGTTTGATTATGTGTTTGATTTAAACGAGCGGAATTCGTTAACACGTGCTTAGTAATGCGTCTTTTCATACCATTTATATAAATGTAAAACAATAAACTCTAATTGAGCCGTTTGCCGTGTGCAATAATATTAACTACCGCACAACAACTATATTATAACAGCAAGCGTTGTAATAAAATGCCGAGGAGACAACGAAATATTTATCGCTTAACAAGTACATATTATACGCATATAATGTAATGCTCGTGTATTTGGCTATCGGAAATATCCATGGCCGATGCACGTGTGGGTGTGTGTGTGTGTGTGTAGCGATAGAATTATTATCATAAGCTTATTGTCGGATCCGATTTGAACTGTTTGTTTTGACCATAAAACTAATGGCAGCGACTATTGCGCGTTGTCATCGATATTTGAAAACCTTATTGTTGAACCGCATAACTCACGTATAACATCGATACGCAATAGCACGCGGTTGTTATGTGATTTCATATGAACGGTTTTGATTTAACAACAATGCATTATACGTAAATGGTGAAACACATCGACCGCGGTAGTGTAATTAAAACCGTTCCGATTAATTTGATTAATTTAAAAACATTTGCGGCGTGTTGTTGCGTGTTACAAGGTGGTGTAGTGGGTGCCAAAGAATAAAAAAAGTATTATCATAGAATATGTTGTATTATACGAATTATAAAAACTAAATATTATATTCTTGTACATAAGTGCTTCTCAAAATTCGTTGTCGTACTTCTTTCTGACTTTTATATAAGACCGTTATGATGACATCCTCGTTAAATGATCGGACATATTGATTTGAAAAATTATTGAAAATTATTTTAAAAGCTCTAATTAAGTGCACATTAATGCATGTATGTTTTTTATTTATATTGAAAATAGTTAACATAAAATAACCTCTCCCCTCGCTATAAATACAGTCCATTGAAGGCCCATGGCTCACAAAATAATATAGACACACTGGTATATATAAGTATACCACAATATGTATCGATTGAAAATAATAATATTTGTAGACGACTTTGACAATAAATATATATCAAACGCGTTATACCGATTGTGTTAAAGTTTAGTATGATGTGTATTGTGCATTGCATGAACCATGATATTTATAAATATCATGATTAATAAACGAACGAATAATTTAAATTCAGTGCACAGTGAGTACAGTATTTCATAACCATGCTTACAAAATTATTTTGTCGATATATATATATATTATTGTATGAAAAGTTACAATATCAATTACTGCTAACAGTGCTAACCTCTTATTATTTCATGAATATCAGTGAAATAATAATAAACATGTGATTTGGTGTTGTATTCAAACACATAATACATTTTAAAATTAAGTTATAGAAATGCTACAATAAAACAACGTTTAAAATATTTATATTTAACTTCGACTACTCGTGTCTCATAATATTATGTGCTTGAATATAAATAATTATATTTATTTTATCAAGTACAGATAATAAATCATAATTTTTAACTTCTTATAGGACCATTTTAGTACTGACATATATTTCAAAGTAAAAATAGTAATTTTATTATGTTGTATATCATTATTGTTTTATATAAGTATTGTCAATTGTATTCCCCGGATTCATACAAATAATAGTAAAAACTTCAATAACTAACTAAAAACGAATAAAATAATTTATATAATATAAATAATTATACCGAATAATTAAAAAAAAACGAATCATATCATGACAATGTTATAGGACTAAAAATAAATGTTAACAACCAGTATACAACGATGAAGTGTAACTTTTCTTCCGTGCAATCTATTATTTATACTATATACAAAAAATGTATTTTTCACCTTTATTTAAATATTATAGTGTTTGTAAATAAAATGTAAATATAAGTTTTGTTCCCGTCTAACGACTATAATTTTGAAACCATAATAAATTTTTAAAAAGAAAAAAAAATGTTCTTTTTCGCACGTTTTCATATTATTAACTTATTATGTAACCTTTTATACTCCTTGCTTTATTTTGAGATTTAGAAAATTAGTCTGGGTAATGGATTTAAGTTTTAAACAAGAATATTCTTAGACAGTGGCGTATTACTGTTTACCGTAGACAATTAATATTCTAAAAGTATTTCCGGAGAAATCATATGTATAATATATAAACTATAATAATGGATCTGATAAATTATAGATATAAGTATAAGAATAAGTATAATAATTACTTGACCATAAAAAAAAATTCATCTATCTATAAAGCCTTTTTCATAACGTTATGAATTCGTTTTTCTTTTTAGAACTAAAACAAGTGTTGTCTTTTAGTTTTATTTTTATTATATTTTTGTTGTATACATAAACGTCATATTTGTTTCTTCTCTTTATGAAGCTTTATCATATTATATACTCGTATATATAAGTATTTATCCTCATATTCTACAAATTATAACATACTATATTAATTATACAATAATGTAACGTGTGATAAGTATACTCTATGACACTATAACTTGTTCGAAAGGCAGTCACAAACGAATGGAGTCCTAGAAAGTATAGCCATAGAACATTTGCAGAATATCTACATCAATAGGTATTTGGTTAAAAGGAACAATACATTATTAAAAAATTATTTTATCCCCAAATGTAAATTGGAAGTATAATCTACAAATGCTAATTAAGCTTACATTCTCAAAACTAAGATATTATTCATTGAAAAATTATTGTTATTACACACAAATAGTTTTACTTTAACTTAAATTTTTAAAAATAATAAGTTCGAATCAAAATCAAGAAACTTTAAGGTTTGAAATGGATTCACAAAAGAAACATATTGAACTACTTTCAGAGGAAGAACGGCTTTGGCTTGCATTTATTTTGGCTAAATAATCAATTTTATGTCAAATTACTTTCGATGAGTACTACTAGATCATACTTTCGTATGATTTTATACTAATAATTGTTATCGTATTATCACTGGATTATTATTAATGTTTATTTTGAACTAAATTATTGATCAATTAAATAAACAACGTTATTTTTTAAATTTATTAAAACTATACAATAATAAAATAAATAAAATTACGGAATTTTCAAGATTTACAAGATTAACGAAATTTACAAGAACCGCGGGCTAGACAAACAACTATATACGATGTGCCAGCTACATCCTGGGTTAAACGCGGTTGGTTCAAAACTATCCATGCAATGGTGATTAGCAAGCAACCGAGCTCGTTCCCACGAATACAAACACTCAGTCTCAATCTATACATACAACTCATAGAAGAATGGCTAACTTGACAATTAACACTATATACACTAACTAAATAACGCAAAGGCTTAAAACAGAATTTTTTTTTTGTTTATACTATTGAAAATAGTGTCTACAATTTATACAACATTTTAGTATATTAAGTAGATTTGGTAAGTGGTGATTAATAATTGGAAAATTAACCAGTAAAGTACTAAGTCTAAGTATTAAGATCTAAAATACCGTTTAACACATAATTATGTTTTACGAGAGTCCATGCAATCATCGTATTTACGAAATAATAAATTGAAAATTATTCAAAAACCCATTTTCGGATATAATCATATTTTTAAATAGTTTGGACTCATCACTCAAGTGCAGTATTATGTTATTACATTACATTATTGCTGTTATTGCATTATTAAGTTAAGTGATTATTATTAATTCTAAGTAAATATCTTTTGTCTTGTCACGATTTACAATCAAATTTAGCTACACGGATTACAAATTAAAGTAAAATTCGTTAGCATATTGGCTTAACGAAATATTAACCCATAAAATATTTAAAGCAATAAGAATAACGACGATTAAAAATTGATAATTTATAGGAACATAACGTGATTTATATTAAAGGAAGGACAAAAAAATACAATTATCACAGTAAATAAAACAAGATAGTGCAGTGCACTGTTTTGAAATTAAAAGCTACTATTATGGTCTACTATATTTCTAACTTATAATATACACCCTTTTTGAACGCAATTTATGCAATATATGCACTGAATGGACTGCAGAGTATGAAAATTGAAGTAGTTTAGAAAACAGATGGTCGCAGAAGATCATTGATTATGAATCCCAGAATTGTTAATCGTTGACAAATATTCTGAAACGTTGACAATTAATTTGGTTTGCAAATCGCATCATAATAATTTATGAAAATAAACACATATAATATATATCTAGTTGCAGATACAACTACAACATAAATATACATTTTGCAGTTTTTGGTTGTATAAACATCTACGAACAGTCTGTCGCTGTTGTCACGATTACGACAGATCGTTTATGTGTATCATTTATTGTCAGTTGCACAACCGTAATACCATGACAGTCGATTATTATTTCAAGAGTTCAATCTGAAGTTTTATACGTTCGCAGTCCAGATGTAGTTATGAAATTTTCATGAAATCACAATGCATAGAAAAATGTCAACGTGATGATTTTCACAAAAGTAATTTTTTCCCAACTATAGCTAATACGTGACGCATCGTAAATGCCAATATAGCAATTTCTATACCTTCTACTCTAAGGAAATATTGCTTAAGAGTGATTTCCAATTGTTCGTATAAGTTTTTGCGATCCCGCTCGAGTTGGTTTTACCGTCAAAGCGGAAACGATTATATACAATTTAATATTGTTCTACAAGCCAACGATTTTAAGACGACTTGTTCACTTGTATTTAAAGAAGTTTAGTCCGTGTGTTTATACGTGCTATCTTCGGAAAGGCAATTACTTGACGTTTCTGAGATCAGAAGATATTTACTCTGTTTCATTTGAAGTCAAGAACAATGAAACGCAAACATTTGAGTCTCATTTTAAAAAGTCTATAGCTCTATATTCAACTCTAAAAGTAAATTACAAACTTTTCGCATTTAAGAATTCACCTGGTTTTTTAGTAACTATATGAACTTACGGCTAAATCAGATCGAACAAATTATCATTGTACAAACAATACCAGTACACCGTAAGTGATTGACTTTTCATTGAAATTTATGTAAAAGTATTAACATATTTGTATACATACAATGGTTAAATATGTGTACTTTTGACTTGTTCAAAATCACCGCTCGCTATTAAATACTAACTCTCATTTACCTAGAGTATAACCTATATCATGGACTCAATTTAAACAAATTGTGTAAACAATTTCAGTATAAATTATCTTACAAGTTGACACATTTGTTTATAAAAATACATAGATTTTTAAGTTTTGAAGAGACCGCAAAGTTTTGACCCATATCATTCTATGGTGTGCAATTTATTTTTATTTTTTGTCGTCACAATTATAGTACTATAAACTTAAATGAGTCGAAAATTAAACTTTGGGTTTTTTTATTTTTGGAACATAAAAAAATTATGAATATTCGCGTTGTTTTGACGCTTGAAATGAGTGCGCATTAAACAATTAATGGTCAGTTTCAACTTGAACGACAACACAACTGCGTATTAAATATTTGATAATGAAAAATATATATATAACATTACTGACTGCGCAGACAGATTTACGTACTCACATTGTTAATTAGTATCAATAGTTCATTATTTTTGTGTATAACCGGCGATTACGTACTACAGTTATTATGAATTTCACAAAACAAAAACAAAAAGTCATAGCAAAGAAACACAATTATAGTTTATAATAAAAACATTATATGACTATGAGATTGATTATGTTCAACATTTTACCCCAAAACAAATGTTTATTTCAATCAAACATAATATTTTCTTCTTGGAAGTCGGGCTATAAACTCGATAACTAACTTTTATGTACACATGTAATACTAAAAATAAAACTTTGAAAATACATTATATTTTTGTATTTATTTTAATTACTTTTTAATACTCAATATATGAGGTATGGCTTAGTGTTTTTACTTACCTTTATTATTACTAGATACCTGCTATCTGGACGCAGAATATTTTCTTTGTGAAGTTTTAATTATTACGATAGAAGTTTTTTAATAAACTATAAAAAATTAACCTATATAGTTAAAATTACACTGCATACCGCTTACGCTAGAGATTAATATTTAAAAAGAACAGATGGGCCTCGCTTTGCTGTACAGTTGGGGGTGGAGTGCACCTAGTTTATAGGATAGGTCATTATTACAATGGATTTGTTAAATTTGAATGCAATGATAGATATCATTGTATACGAATAACGGTTCTGAATGGAGTTAATATATTTGTCTAAAATGTGTATAAGATAATATAGTATTTTATATTTAAATTGAATTATAATGCGATTTCGTAAAAATTTAAATTTCAAAGAGTCATAAATTTTTTTCTTATAAGTTCGGTAGAAATTTTTTTATATTTTTGAAGATTAGCTTATGGACAACCTAGTGTTAAAATTTTGCACTTTAAGTATAAACAGAAAAAATTTTTTGAATTTTTAACCACAAAATAACTTGCAAATTATCGCGATTTTAACATATTTTGTACAAATTTGAACTTTATGGGCTTATAAAAAAAATTTGAGTGAAACCATCTCAAATATTTTTTTAATTACAACTAGTATAACTTATAATTAATCCTTTAATATATATCTTCAAGCGTTTTCGGATAGCCAAATAAATTTTATAGATATTTCAAAAAAAAAAAAACTTACAAAAATCAAAAATTTAAATTGTCTATAAATAAGTCAAGATAAGTCAAAATACTTCGAAAACGTTACCATGTATAGAGTAGGCCAATGTAAAGATTTGGTGAAAATTTCAAGTTATTACGGTTTTTCGTTTTTGAGTTAGAGCAAATTTCAAAAACCGATATCATTTGTCAGTCTAGAATTTTATATATTATAAATATTATATTTTACATGTAATTTTATGTCAATATTCGCTGTTCAAATGCTTATAAAAAAAAATTATGCTTATGGATTTTAATAATTTTTGAATGAAAATAATACCTACTTTTGTGAAATCTTCTATTAAATTTTCAAGTATTTTGTATCAGTCAATTTTTTTTTATCACCGATTATAAAAAAAAAAAATGTAAAAAAATCGATTCGAATAATTTAAATATCTATAAGTAACTTAAAAATCAATATAATATTTTGAAAAAAAAATATGATATAGAGAAAACGCCTATCTTAACAATTGGTAAAAATTTCAAGTTTCTACGACTTTTTGAATTATAACAAATATTTAAAATCGTTTGAGGATAAATCCCTATTTTATGCAATTTCGTAAAAATTTAAATTTCAAACGATCATAAATTTTTTTCCTTTTGGTCCAGTAGAAATTTTTTTAAAGATTTTTGAAGAATAGCTTATGAATTACCTAATGTTGAAATTTTGAACCTTAAGTATGAACGAAATAAATTTTATGAATTTTTATCTACAAAATAACTTGCAAATTATCGTGATTTTGACACATTTAATACAAGTTTGAGCTATATGGGCTCAATATATGGGCTTTATATTATATATAAATAGAAATTGAGTGAAACGATCTCCGAAATTTTTTAGTGACGATAATTTTAACTTATTGTAAACCTTGTATTAACTTTTCAAGAGCTTTCGGTCAGCCAATTAAATTTTATAGATGTTTAAAAAAAATTTTTTTTACAAAAATCGAAAATTTAAATTGTCTATAAATAAGTCAAAATATATTAAAATACTTTGAAAACTTAACCATAAATAGAAAACGCCAATATAAAGATTTGGTGAAAATTTCAAGTTGTTGTGGTTTTTGGTTTTTGAGTTAAAGCATTTTAAAAAAATGTTGTTTGTAAAAACGTGATTTTACGTAAAATTTCCCGTTTTTTCATAATTTTTTTTCTCGTTTTTTTCGATTTTTTAAAAAAGTATTGAAAAAGTTGGATTTTTGACTCGCCCAAATACCATTTACATTCACTTTTCTTTCCGAAAAGTTGCTGTTTAAGGAAATTGAAGTATTTTTACTGCTCCAAAACGTGATGACAGACACAAAAAAAAAAAATAAATAAATAAAAAAATAAAAAAATAAAACACACATCATTGTAAAATCAATAGATTTCATCTCTCCGTTCAGAATCTAAAATATAATATTAATGAATATTATTATTTTAACATCAAAACATTACTTTGAAAAATAAAATAGCCCGTAGCAATACGCCGTGACGAACGAAATGGTTTGAAAAACGTTGAAACCAAAGTTAGGTAGGTACGGTAAAATTTTAAACCACTACAGTACATTAATAATTTGTTTTGATTGACTGTTATGATTTATACAGTGTGCGCAAAAAACCCACCACGGCGTATTTAAATGACTATAAATCGCTCGGAGTGTAAATCGAACGAGATCGCCGCTCACCACCCAATAACCATGTCAACGAACTTTCGGCAGTAATATTACGCCATCGCACTTGGATTTAATTTCGTCCGGATAAACGATCCCACGAGACCGTCGCGTTTTAATGGAAATCCAGTGACTTCGTTATCAGATGCCCGTACATAAGAACGCGCCGGAAAATTGTATATATGTGACCGGAAAAGTGTTGAATTCTATAGAATACCAAAAATGAGCAGGGAAAATATAAAATGTATTTAATGAATAGGTTTCCTATAGAAAACCGAACCTCAAGTATACGAGTATATGACTGGCATAGTTGAAGCTCCATGGATTATTAAAATCTTTGTATTCCAGATCTCAATTTATAATTTACTAACAATTGTTCATAATGATTCGCTAAGTTTCAATGAAAAATGCGTTAGCTTCACGGACCAAGCAGAAACTCAGCAGTTAACAGTAATTGAACAAGGTTTTGTTAAATACACATGCAAAACAAAATATTAAACCAAAAAATGTTTATGGGTAGAAAATATTTTATGTAGCCCAAAACGTCATGTATCATCTAGCTATTGTTCAAATACTCATAAAGTTATTATAGAATATTGAACTTTTATACATCACCTTACATAGCATTCTATAGAAATCCGAGGAACTCTAATAATCACCTAGGTGTTATTAAAATTAATTTTAAAATCCAATACATTGGAAAATAATAAAGGGTATACTATAGTATTCCTAGGTTTTCTATAGAATGCCTACATTCAACGCTTTATACGGATATACATATATACGAATTGTGAAATGGACACACTGTATAATTTGTGGGCTATCGACTATGGTATGGTTATACGCCATGGCGTATAACCGATTGGAAACATTAATCAACGCGATTCACGTTGTTTCGCAACAAACTATGCAGACATAGTGCGCGCGCGACATACACAATTCGGGATAATTATATATACTGCGTGACGTTCGTGTAATATACCCTATCCTCAAAGTGGTGTGGGTCCCGTGAGTTCGAAAAGTTTTGTTCGAAAGATACTTAGTTTATTTTAAAAATCACTTGTTCGGAAATATTTTTGTATAGCCATTATATAAATTATAATGAGACTATAGTTGCTTTAAATGATGTATAAAATATTTTAAGGTGTTTAAAAGTGATTACTTTTTTATATTACTTACATTTGAGGGTGTCCCATATTCATAAAACTTGGTGGGACGAACTGGTTATATATATTAGGATGAAGTTGTTATGTATTGTTTTCTGTTTGAATAAATTGAATGATAACTGTTCTGAGTCCCGATATAAGCCCCAATTAAGCACATACTAATTAATAAAATTAATTTCTGTAGTTATATCATAAATCTATAAAATAAGAAGTTAATTACAAATAAGAATAACTGTTTTGGTTTTAGTAGGTACTCAGCACAAATGATAAGTTTAAGCTTTGTCGATTGTAAATTGATTTTATAAAATAGATATTATTTAATATAATACCAATCATTATTGATTATTATCATTAATACATTTAAAATAAATTATAATGTCTTATTATGCATAATAGCTAATCATGGAAAAGCCAGGGGTTTATCTCCTCTGACCACTTCTTGTCTTACCCCAATTACAATATTTCTATAAATAACAAATCGATTTAAATTATATTTAAAAATGCTTCTAAGTTTATAATATATTACCAATAAAAATAATAATTTCAGTTTTATCATTGACTCTTCCTTAAATGAACTAAACCGGTTTTGTTTTTGAATTTCTGAATTAAATTGAAATATACCTTACATATTTTATAAAACTAGAAATATTTTTTTAATTCTTTAACATATCATAAATAATACGTACGCTGTGGGTATTTATTCCACAAATAAGTATCAATGTTTTGCACGAAAATTTTATTTAAATTTATTAATTTAAATTTTGGACAAATGTTTTTATTCACTTAACCTTCGAATACGTGGCCGATTACTTTACCTAAACAAGAAGTGCCCTGTGAAATTCTACTCCACAGTGGAATTAAAATTCATTTCTACACTTCGATAGCGATTTTGTTTTTAATTTAAAAAATATATACATAATTTTTTTTTCTGATTCGGTCGTAAACCCTAAACAATTGCATTAATATTATTATAATTTTCGTGCAGAATGATGCGATGGTTCATCAATCACGGCCGTGATGTGCGCAATCCATTTCACCCTAGACTGATACACATTAAAATATATATATTATATTTGCATACACACAGTCATTAGGTACAACCTGTGTGGAATCGATATGTATATATAGTTTATCGAAACGACCATTACAATAATAATATATATCCTCGTACCACATTTCTGGGGCCTGGTGGAGGGTACACATTACGGTGACGGGTGCTTTTCACTATAAAAACGTAGGGATTCAGTCGAAACGTTATTTTCGACCATGTCACATGCACAAAAATATCATACCAGTGGCGTATTTATCGGCAGAGAAGGAAATAGAAGATGAATTCTCTTAAGTTTCTTTTTTTGTATTTTTCAATCGTAATTTTATTTTTGCCCATAAAGTTTATAGGTAACTATAACCTAGCATTCTTATTTCATTTATCTCTCTATCGAACAACGTTATGTCAAGCAATATTTAATTTTTGTTATCAAATTAGTACGAAATTAGTTAAAAGATGGCCCCAAAAATAGTAATCCAAATAGTATGCCATACTGTGTCATATTATTTTTTTGTACTATATTCCATGGGCTTGTAATCAATATTTTCCATGGGCCATATAAAAAGTTCTGAAAATGCCCTCAGTTTATCAAAATTTAAAGTACATATTTTTGGTACACATTATATTATTATCATAACACTGCAAATCGACTAGATCTCTCTTATATGTATTTTATAAAAAAATGTATAAAGTGTGTGTTATAATAATGTACATTGTTATACAACCGAAACCAACGGAAATATAACTCAATTATTTCATAAACATGCGAGAGAATAAAAAATAAAACGTGCTATCGATCACCTATAATATTAACTGTATGACGAAATTTGTCAACGATAATAGTTATTTGGTTGTTTCACCCCTCATCTGCGAGCCACCATCTAACAAATTTTTATGCACGTCAACGTGGTAATATGGCTAAAGCGGTGTTTAGATGTTTTTATACGTGTGATCGAAATGCGTCGCGGATACGCCGGGAGCTTAATGGAAATATCTCGTTCCGGTGCAGCCTTTGGGGTGCACGCAACGGTGGCGGCAACCGTGATCGTTGTGACGTTTGTGTCAGCGGCGGCGAGCTGGGATTCCTTTGTAAACCGCGAAACCGTCTTTTACCGCAACGACAACGACGGCCCACGCGATAACCCGGCCAGAAGACACGTTCTTCGCGTTCAGGACCGGCGGCGTCGTCTTATTTTCCCCTTAAACCGTTGTTAATGACGCGTGAATACCGAGGATTCGGGGTCGACGATGTACGCATATTATAATATGATATACTAATAAATATATATACTTATCATACCGCTGCCGGAAATGTCGTCATTTTACGGTATATTACCTATTGTTAATATGATAGGATAAACGTAGAGTTTCTTCGCGCATAGTGAAACGGATTCAAGTTATGGCGGAGAGAGAGAAAGAAAAACGGAATTATTTAAAAGAGAAGAACAATCTGTTATTTGTATCCACCACCACCATCGTTATTCAATACACACACATACACACACACACACACACACACACACACACACCACAACCACATGCAATACAGAGGCGATGACGCGCGACAAACAAATTCCAATATTATCTAACCTCTCGAACACTATTAACATTTTTCGTTACAACATTCTTGAATAAATTATATTTGACAATATCTGTACTTTGCTGTTCAAATACTGGTAAATACGTTTTGCAGAATTCAGACAACTATTTTTTTTTCTCCGTACTTGAATTTAATGTTGTAATACTTAAATTACATTTTTTACACTAGATATTAACATATTATTATGACTAAATTTACGCGTACCTAAGGTTTTTGAGTATTTATTTTTGGAGATTTTATTGGACTAATTGGATTATTAAATTATCTGATCATTTTAAAAGCAATCATAATTTATGAACTCCATATCACATTTGGGATAGAATATTTTTGATCATAAAAATTAATTTAAAAACAGAGAGAGAAGTCGTAAGTACAACAATAATTTTTTCTTCTAGTTACAATTTTTACGTTCCTATGTATAATACTAAAATATCAACTATAGAATCTGAATATTAAATCATTAATAGTACTAACATATTTATATCAGATCATATATATATCATGGCATTATTATTATACCAATGAAAACTTCCCTTGATAGTTGATTATAAATTACTATAATATCATAGATCATGTAGCCATAGTCTCATTAAACTGTCACATTTGTTGAGACCGTCTATTAGATAATGACTATAAAATGTATATTATCGGTTAATAGTAATGACGATTAATAATCTCATTCTGCCAACTCTATACCTACCGTTCTAGTGTTTACAATGTTAATAATATGATATTTACAGTGTATAGTGTAATCGTAAATCTACTACGCTTGGGGGTTGTTAATCATCAATCAGGTTGCTCGCATACAGAATTATTTCATCTCCAATGAAGGGTACCAAATAAGACATTTTATATCAATCGTTACATAAGACGGCTTGAACGATATTTTTTAATATTTACTGTGTTTAATAGTATTATTACATCTAGGTCGAAGAAAATTATAAAAAATAGATTTATAATAATTATAACTATACTTTTTTACTCGTTCTTTTTCTTGTCTTCTGGTACCTAATGTAAAAGTAGTATAGAACGGAGTTATTAATTAAGTTTTGAGTTTATAATATTTCAAAACTCTAATATGCAGAGCGTATTCTAAAACGCAGTTTAGACACGCACTTGATAATTAAATTTTACGTAGTTGACTTAAGTCATAAGTGCCTGTTCAGTTGAAATTACAACTTAAAATTGTCATATATATGGATTAGTGCCTAACTACTTATACTAAATAGTAAAATTAATATTCTTAAATCAATAAATTGTCAAAGATTGTATATAGAAACCGAAAATGAATATCTATTTATTAATATAAATATCCCACCCTACAAAATTGGAATCCAAGATCAGAAGTAAAAATATGATTAAAACAAAATTAACGTCATGTTAGGGTAAACCAAAAGCCAAGGAGTTAGAATAGATTCATAGTACATTTAAAGAAGTATATAAAAAAATTTTGACTAAGAACATGGTTTAACTTCAATCAAAAAAAAACGTTTTAAAATACAGTTATTATTAGACTTTTTATACCTATGTGTTAATTACACAACAATCGTAGTGTAAACAAAAACAAAATAAAATTATAATAAGAATATGAGATAAACGTTGTTTTTAAGCTTTTGTTATGTTGTATCAGTAGGCCGAATTAGATTAAGTGAAACAAAAACTAAGATAATATGTTACCAAAATATCAAGATTGAATTATTTTAGTGTTAATCTGTGAACTCTTTTAGTTGGATGTATGGTCATGCAAGTTTTATTTCATGAATTACGCTGTTGAAAAAAATCCTTTAAATAAGTCTTGAGATAATATTATGTATATTTAAAATATTCTTTAATTTTATTATTAAAATTTTAATTAATTTAAATTAATTTTTAAAATGTTTTATTATTAAAAATTTTCTTTTCGTATTAAACATTTCAGACAAGTCAACCTTTGAAATGTTCAAACTAGAGATAAATGCGTTATTTATTCGATAAATACTAACGAGTCACATAGTGTTCATACTATAAAATATAAATCCTGTATGGGTATGGTGTATCATCCAATACTAATATGAAATAATTAATTAATTGTAGAGTATAATAAACATCTACGCATATTATAGTTATATTGTATAATAGATATAAGTACCTATAGTGTTATGCATATTTTGATTTATTGTAATTTTCTTTTCCATCCAGTTATTGTTATGTATACTTTCATGGTAGTGGGAAATGATTGTTTTTACATGTTTTCTATTATAGGTATTACATAATACTGATACGTCATACACGTATAGCAATTCAATTGTTAATATGGTAAATCGGAACTATAATTATTATTTACTATAAAGGTTTTTTATAATTGGACTCGATTCCTTACATCCGTACAATCAAGCCCCTAATGGTTAGGTGAAATGAGATTGAAATGTATTTACATAATTTAATTATTGAATGTATAATACATGAGGGATTTACAAATTTGATCAATACATGCGTTCAGCTCAACTGTTTTTAATGCTGGAGAATAATAACCCGTAAATTTCAAACTTGAAGGTATTGATGCGTAATCTTCGTAGATGAAGGGAACACGGTTGAGTTAGTGCCGACTTGATGAGACTTGATGTCTAAATCAAGTTTCAAAATATCAATCCATGTGGTCGAATAGATAAGCGTATAATTTAGAGTCATCACGATAAGTTATAATGTAACAATAGTTTTCTCAATGTGTTTTAAATGAATAACTATAATATTTGAAGTTACTATAATATTAGGTGTATTCAGTTATTCTGTTGCACTATAGCATCCGTAAGTATGAAAACACTAATTGAATCCGTACAGAAAACTACTAGGAAACAACTGATGCAATATAACACTTTTTTATGTTACCTCTTCACTGATTTATAACATTATATATGGTTAAATAATTTAAAACGCACCACACAAAATATAACACATAAATCATATATTCACCACAAAATAGTGTAGTTTTTTTTCCTCTAAAAAAACAATTTTGTCGTACTATACATCATTATGGTACATTAAATTTTTCCAATGAATGTAACACTATAATATCATCGTGCGTGGTATTTTTTGGAGAATTGCATAAATATTATATTTTTCAGAGATTTTTTAATGCTTACTAAAATATTTGTATGTGTTTTAGCTAATGACACTGGTTATGTCCAACATCCGTACTACACAATTATTAATATACTCGTATGTGCTCGAGGAAACAGAAAATCACCACCTGCGTGTTAAAATAACTACTTCCCTAGTTCAAAACAGTTAAATATTAATAAAATAAAACGTTTTTATTCCAATACATCAAGTAAAAAAAATAATAAGCTAAATATTGATTAAAAAAATTAAAAAGATAATTATGTGTTCATGATTTTATTAGATGACCTTTCTATTTAGGATTTTGTTTCTAAAATACTTAACTCAAGAATCCACAACTTATGGAATAACTTCATGATACCTATTACCTATACTTATATATTATAATCTAAATTTTCACCAATAGTGATAAACATTATGATGATATTTCCTCTTTTGGATGTATCAATATCTTCATTGATGTGCTGAAATTACGGACCCCTTGTGGATTCAATATTCAAAGCGTTTATCATCAATGTAAAGTACATGAAAACACGGATCTATTTGAACAATACACGAGAGCTTTATCTGATTTTAAACGTTAAGATATTAAATTTGAACTAATTGACATCACCTAAATTCCTAATAAAAGCTATGAATGAATGTAATTATCATTATATAATATAATAGTATAATAATACAACAATAATTTAATAGTTTAAAATATATAATAATAAGGTATATAATAATTTCTTTATCTACATTTTCATACATCACATTTTTCTCTTAATTTCAATTAACAACGTTTTAGTCAAAAATCATGCGCAAACAGTACTTTAGACGATTCATTGTCCGACTTTCTCGGTAGTTTGCTTAAGCTTAAGAAAAAATTCAAGAACAGACCATAAAATAAGATTATTCATTTATTACGATAAAATTAGTAGTTTATTACACTTTAAAACCTTAATAATTGTATGAAAAGTTGAATAATAAATCATTTTACCTGTTAGTGAAGTATAGATTTTTTCCTTAGAAATTAACTTTTTTAATAGGTTCTATGTTTTTTTTTTTTAATTGAAATATAGCAAAAAGTCAATGTTTTTACAAATATTTTCTATAGTTTTATACATTTTTTCCACTGATAAAACATTTTTTAATTTTTATTCTTGATTCATAAAGTAATTACGTCTATATATAATATATACAAGATAATTTATCAGAATTTACATAAGAGATATTTTTATAAAAATCAATAATTATATTCTGTGTTCTTATAAGATTCACTGGGATAAAAATATCTTCTCGATATTAATTTTGTAAATATAAATATGTTTTACTGACAATATCAAAGATGTACATTTTATTTCACAACTTTTGTAAAATTCGAAGATTTCTATTTAATGGGACTTATTTTTCTGAAAATTTGAATGGTTCAACTTTAATTTTTCATTATCATCTTAATCATCAGATCATCAGATCTTATCATCTTATTAATAACTATTGTAGTTTACAAGAAATTACAAAACACAATATGAATAAACACAAATATTAATAACATTATCACCACAAATCTCTTCTTTTAAGTAAAACAATTTTTTAAAAATCATAAATTTAATGAAAACTGAAAAATGAACCGTCAATATTTTTAGGAAAATATGCGATATAAAATAACATCTTCAAACTTAACGAAAAATATTAAATAGAAAGTTGACAAAGTTTAAACACTATACCACTCTTTTAAAATATCGGTGATCTCTCATATATTATATCACTAACTAGGCAGATACATGAAATGAATAACATACTATATCTTAATATTAGCGTCTGAAATTCATAGTATTCAAATTGAAATACCTTAACGAATTGCACAATTTTTTGTTCACTAAAATCTGCTACAAATAACTTTGTTTATCGTTATGAATATATCTGAATTATCTAAAAATGTTATAATAAATTAAAAAAACTTATTTTTTTTTTTTTGTAATTTTAACCCACAGGTTATGATAGGTATTTGTGTTTTTGATACTAACCATGTCAATGGTATGACGTATATTTTAAATGGTACATAAATACAATTTTTAAAACGGTAGGTAAACTATATAATTAAAATAATGTTCGGACAAATATATACAAAACAAAATTAAAAACTTGTTTTTAATATACCTACATAATATAATGGTTATTTAAGCTTCAATAAATTGTTGATGCAGTTGGAGTGCTTAATGAATTCATTTTTACTTGAGATCGTATTACGCGATAACCACAGTACGAATTAAAATTCAAAAGTGTCCTAGACGTTCAAAGAATAATAATTAATTTTGGGTAAAACGTAATTAAGAAAATAAAAGCACAAACTAATATCAGGGGGGTCTATTACAATTTAGAAAACATTAGTTTGTTATTCTGTAATTAATTGTTATAATTTGGAATTTCATATTACATTATACGCAAGATACGCCATTAATTTCTTTGGTCCAGTGACTGTATTTCAATATTATTTACTAATATTTTTTAAAAATGTAGGTTTCTATTTAACCCAAAAATAAAATATTTAATGATAAAAATTTATCAAACTATTTACAAATGTTACTATGGTATTAGAAGGTAAGCAGGAAACGATACTAGTAAATGTTTATTTTTAATATTTGCCCTAAACACAACATTACAATATATAAGTATGTACCTATAAATTACTAAAATTACTCTGGAATATCTAGGATCAGATTTCAATTAAAAATACGAAAACTCGTTCACCAAAAACATTTATAAAAATATAATTCTTCATACAATACCTTAAACAATTAAAGAATTAAATATGAAACAAAAATTCTAAAATATAGGTATTCTAATAAATTAGCTACTGTAGTATGCCTGAAGAAACGATTGTTTTTTTTTTTTTTTTATTTAATAGCTGAATTACCCGTCTTTGTCGGCTTAAAGTAAAAAAAAATGTATGTACTGTTATTATCTGGCAAAATTAAATATTGTTTAATCTATTTAAATAAAATTTAAGTAAGATTGTTTAAAAAATTTTCTATATATATATTGATTAGTTATTAAGCTTAAGGATAATTTTTATATCCTAGTAAATATTTAATAATGCTAGACCATTAAGCTTAATTAGACCTATTGCATTTCTTAAGTTTGTCTTAGTAGTGGTAAAGTAATGACAATTTGCATCAATTTTGAAATGATTGGATTTCAACCTTCAAAAATATTTTCGAAAATTGTTTCATAGTCAAAGTTTTGAGTCGCTATGACGACCAAAATATCAGCCACCCTTTACAGCTTAAATTAGTTACACCCGTGCAACTTTCTTGATTTTTTCTTTCGTAAGATTCTTTATCTGACAATTACGAACATAACAAAAAAAGAATTAGCGAAATCGGTCTAGCCGTTCACGCGTAATGCCATGATAAAAGGAAAGAGTGATTCTTTTATATATATATATATATATATATATTGTTGCTGATTTCAACCCTTTAAAATCAAAACTTTGAAAAATCCTTTCTTAATGCCCGATGAAATTATTATAAAAATCTATCCGTCGATAACTCAAATAGGTTCAGTTCTATGTTGATTATTAGTATAGTACACATCCCTTTTCTATATAGAAATTTTGTTTTAAGTATTAAAAAATTCATGTTTTTTACTTTTTTAGCAAATTTTCTCAGTTCAAAATAATTTCATACACAACAGCATTTCCTTCAATACAATATTAGTCTACATAATATTTACGCACTACTACACAAAATACTTATATACTTATTAATATAGTTAGTATAGTTTTAATAATTAAAAGGAATTTCCTTATTTTGACTTATTCTCTATTTAGAGTCTAAATAATTTGATGACTTGATAATTTTAAATCGAATAAAATCTATAACTTTGTAAATTCCCATAAGAAACCAAATAAAATTTTCATTATAGATAATAATATTATATTCATACATTACTCAGTTCATTTACTTCAATTTCAATTTAATTTAATCTATTTTATTTGACGTGTATAATACTTAAGACTTTAAGTGCAGTTAATTATTTTATAACGTATGCACGGCCATAATGAATGTATAACATTACTTTATTAAATATTTCTATGTAAATGTCATTTAGCATATTAACAGTTCTTTACATTGTTACTGTCGAGTTTTTGATTGTTTATTTAGTTAATCTAGTTTTCTATTTTTGAATATTAAACACGTTTTCGTTGTTGTACGGATTATAGCTACGTGGAAGTGTTGTAATAAGTATAATAAAACAAAGTACACATAATTAATAGTAAACATTTTGCATTTGTAAATATATGTGCTCTTATTTTCTTATATCGGCCAAGGTCACTGGCTTAAATAAAGCTTATTCTTTTGTCTTTAGAAAGTACGTATCTGCATTAGACATAAATATTAAAATGGCCCTTATATAAATTTCAAATTTGATTCAATGTCTATATTGCGAAAATCATTCATGCAAAAACTGTAATAATTTCAGTATTGCAAAATTACTATAATGCACAATAAACTATAATAGGTACTGCACAGATGGTGGAAGCATAGCGTTTCATTTAGTATAATTACAGATACTTTGTTTCTTACACCCGATAAGTTCTCGAAATTCAATGGATATAATCATATCGTTACATACGCGTTCTTTAATTGAAAAACTTTAAATGGAAACTGGAATACTTTTAAAATAATCTAAATCCAAAGAGTGAACAACTGTATATAGATTATATGTACTAACTTAAAATATAGTTATAATTATATTTATAATTATATATATATATATATATATATTATCTAGGTTATTACGATATAAATAAAAATAATATCAATGAAAGAATGATTGTTTCGCATTGTATAATTTAAGTATGAATAATTCTTGTATAACTATAACACAAATAATGGTTTTGCATAAAATAATTTGATATTATAATAGTATTTTTTCTTGAATAGACCAACAAAAAAAAAAAAAAACCATGAATAATTGCAAAAGCTACAAGAAGCCATTTTTTTTTACATTACATAATAATGTATTATAATATATACTTTAAATTAATGATACAAACCGGTAATATATAAATTATCATAACACATTATATTTTATTTATTTTTATTTCCTTAAACTTTTCACTACTATTTACGTTTTATTTTTCTAATGTTACGAAGTTTCTTTAATTTTTTAAATAAATATTTGTATAAAGTGATATAATAATGTATTTTATTAAGGTAAGAAGACAACATTTTAAAGAGTGCGTTATTGTTTAACTTTAAAACTACACAGTTTTTATTTGACTTGTATTTAATTCAGTATTTTTTTTTATTTTTTTTTTAAACACGTTTAATTTTTTCATATTGGAATGTAAAACAGATATACCTACGTTGTTTTTACATTTATCCATTCTGCATTATACTTAAAATCGAGAAAATAACGAAATTTAACTTTTAAAATAAAGCGTATGTAGGTACTATTTTTTTTTTCGACCTATTTTATATGTCTCCTTTTTCTTATGTAAAAGTATTCCAAAGTCACACACAGATCATTATCTTTAAATTGGAACTGGAACACGTATAGTATATTAAGTAGTAGTATTGTTTGGTATAATTATTATCATACTGACAATCCATCACTTAATATTGCCGATAGAGAGTAAAATAATGGAGAAATGCATACGGTAAGTAATTATTTTTAAACAAAATTCTACTTTTGTTGTATTGTAATCCAAACTCTATTGAAATATTCATTCATAACTATAATTATTTTTATGTTAGTTAGGTATAATTTATAAAACTAAAATCGATCAAGGGTTTTGTAATATATTTTTAAATTTAAATACTCATTCTTGCATTATGAAAATTGCTTCTCTAAAATTATATTCTCAAGTACTTAAAATATTAAAAATATGTCCAGCAAAAAATGTTGCAAATCAAACTAATTTTATAAAAAATATTTTATTTCTATAATGTTTTTGGATAACATATTAGACATTTACAATACATATTTTTTCAACATTCTGGAAGTAGGACAAAAATCCAATATATATAAAGCATAATCGTTATTTTGTTTACATTTATTTTTTTTTGCTGCATTTATACTAGCTTCAGATATTGGAAGTCTGGAAAATATTTGTATTGAATATTAAATATGACATCCATGTCACCTATACACTCACAAAGTATTCAATCTCATTAATCATAAACTTATTGATTCATATTATGCTGTTGGTTCTATTTTTTGTGGTGAATTTGTGTAATGAGTTCAGTGAATACTACGCCAAAACTCTTTTAAAATATACATTTTTTTTTAAATTCATATAATAATAATTAACATATTTTAGGTATACATTATATGTATTTATATATATATATATATACATATTTACATATTTGTTAATACTTTTAAGCTTAGATTTAGCACTAACCATAATTTTTAAGAAACGAATATATGCATAACATAAAACAGTTAATTAACAAGTAAAAATAATTTAGGAAAACATTTTATTGAGCCTCTCTTATAACTAAGTCTCTACGAATAATGAGATTAGGAATAATAATTAAATATTTGCTAGATATTTGTAATATTTTTAGATTCTGGGTGAAGTGGGAAATACATTAATATTTTTTTTTTGTACAAAACATGTAAATCTAAACTAATAGATTTATAGGAGTCATAATAATCACTCAATCATGAAGTTTAAAAATATGTCTAATTACCAATAATACACCAATGGTTTGAACTATTTGTTAAATTGTTGAAAATTTAGTTGAAGGTTATTTTTATATGAGGATAATCAGAATACTATACCTATTTAAAATCAATTAGTCCAAAATACGTTTGAATTTCTGAAATGACTTGACATCGGATAAAGGTTAATTACTTTGAATTGACCTAACTAATTGACTTTAACTTATTGCAATATCCAATAACAACTTAATATTTATTAATCTATGAAATCTAATATAATTCCCTTCAATACGAGTAATATTCTAAATAATTGTCAAACACATACACCTTAAAATAATATAACAATATGATCTTATTGAATTACACTTAGGTAAACTATAAATTAATTATCTTTAGCTATGTTTATCTTATACGATTGTAAAAAAATATTTGTAAAAATTTAATTCCAAAAACCGTTTGGAAGTTTTCTTTCCAACATTGATTTGTTGTTATTTCGTTATTGTAATCTTTTATAATAAAAAAAGTCAAGCAGTATAAAATTCGGACTATTGCTTCCACTTAGAGAGGATTTAAAATTTATGTTTATAGTTGACTGAACATGGTACACAAAGATAAAATCACAATGGTCAAGATAAAATAAATTATTTTTACAATAATTATTGTTACGGACTGCTGGGCTCGTTTTATATATTACGTATATATACATTTAAAGTAATGCCACACATTTTTCGTATATATATATATATACATATAACAATTAAATCCAGATAAATAAATACTTACTATAATGTTCTCTTTATTCTATATAAAGCATTTATTATAACACTGAAACGTCATAACCACTTGAATCAAAGAAAACTACTCCGGACTCCGACAAACGGTTGACAATGCAAATATACTTTCTGCGTGACAATTAATTTAAGTTTAATTTCTAGCTGATTAAACTCTTGTTTATACAATTCTGATAATATGTATCAAATAAGCATGCAATTAATATCCGTGTAAAAATTTGAAAGAAAAATAATTTGTTAAGATATTATAATCATTTAAATTTGTTTAACTGCTCCATTATTATCTCCTTTAGTCTTAACTATTCCATTTGTAATTTGTGTAAGGTCAGTTATAACTTGTTTTCTATTATATGTTTAATAAAAGTTAAAAGTTATGATCTTGTATTCTCGTTAGTAAATAGTAATCATATTTGAATGAAAAATGAAATGTTGTGTTTATAACACATTAATCATATTGATAAAATGGTATTAATATAGCTATATTAATTAATACATTATTCTATCAATATATGTTTTGACATAATATTCATACTTTGTTATTTTTTAATTTTCAGTTTTTAAAAATATTATTGAAGAAATAATAATAATACTTTGTTATGTTAAATATATGGGTACCTACCATATATTTATATTTATGCTAACAACTATTTGTTACCTAGCATATAATGGTAGTCATAAAAATAATAGACCTATAGTTAACACTTTATAAACAAAAGGGCCATAAAATAATAGGTGATGATTAGGTATTCTAGCATTGCAAAATTTGAGAAAAAAATTAAGTGCCCTCCCCCCAAAAAAAAAACAATTTTCTGGCTACGGAACTGACCTTCACTCATTTTATAAATAGTATTCATTGTCTTTGACTGGCTATTGAAAATCATATTCATATTATTTTGACGCTTAAATATCATTTATAGCGGAGGGGACTTCTCGACCTACTTTTATTATTTGCATGTATAAAATTAGTACTACAACAAATTTGAAATTATAAGTTATTTATTTATTGTTACATTTTTATGTTCCAAATTATTTTAAAATGTCCAGTTAAATACTAAAATATGATTTAGGTTTGCTTAAAGTATTTATTACTACTATGAGGTTAACATTAAATTATTTTTAAAATCAAAAAATTAATGTTCGTATTGTACACCGTTGATTGGACATGTTGATCTAAAGCACTATTCATATTATGGGCAGTACACGCTCAATAACTCGTAAAAAATTATGTATTGAACCGTTTTTAGTCAAGGTAGTAAATAAATGAATTATTTTTATTAAACCATACTCTAATATTCCAACGTTAAAACCGTATTAAATTTTTTTTGATAACAAAAAGGTTTATTTTTCAAAATTAAGTACCTACTAACTTTCCATTAAATTGTACCTACCTATTTATTAATGTAGTAGTTATACAATAACGTAACAATTTATTTTGAATTTAAATCGTATACGTGAATATAATATAATATATAATACAATGTTTCTATAATTACTTACTTAATTCGAGTTTTATAAGCGTATTTATGATATTATGATAGCTAAAGATAAAAAAGAACGGGTGGGCTTCGCTTTGCTGTACAGTTGGGGGTGGAGTGTACCTCGTTTATAGGATAGGTCATTATTACAATGGATTTGTTAAATTTGAATGCAATGATAGATATCATTGTATACGAATAACGATTTTGAACGGAGTTAATATGTTTGTCTAAATTGTGTATATAATAATGTATTTTATATTTAAATTGAATTATAATGCAATTTCGTAAAAACTTAAATTTAAAACAGTCATAAATTTTTTTTTTTTTTGATCCGGTAATAATTTTTTTATATATTTTTGAAGATTAGCTTATGGACAAACTAGTGTCAAAATTTTAAACCTTAAGTATAAACAGAAAAAATTTTATGAATTTTTATCTACAAAATAACTTGCAAATTATCGTGATTTTGACACATTTTATAGAAATTTGAGCTTTATGAGCTTATAAAAAAAATTTGAGTGAAACGATCACCGTTATTTTCTATTGAAGATAATTTAAGCTTTTTATAAACCTTGAAATAAATTTTTGAGAGTTTTCGGCCAGCCAATTCAATTTTATAGGTGTTTAAAAAAAAAAAAAATTACAAAAATCGAAAATTTAAATTGTCTGTAAATAAGTCAAAATATGTCAAAATACTTTGAAAACTTAACCACATATAGAGAACACCAATATAAAAATTTGGTGAAAATTTCAAGTTGTTGCGGTTTTTCGTTTTGGAGTTAGAGCATTTTAAAAAAATGTAGTTTGTAAAAACGTGATTTTGCGTAAAATTTCCCGTTTTTTCGTAATTTTTTTATCGTTTTTTTTCGATTTTTTAAAAAAGTATTGAAAAAGTTGGATTTTTGACGTGCCCAAGTACCATCTACATTCACTTTCCTCAGAAAAGTTGCTGTTTAAGAAAATCGAAGCATTTTTACTACCAAAAATCGTGTCCTCAGACACAAAAAAAAAAAAAATTTAAAAAAAAACACACATCATTGTAAAACTAATAGATTCCATCACTCCGTTCAGAATCTAAAATATAATTTCTGCATATATATTGAGCACTGTTTCATATAATTTTTTTTTTAAATTTATCATCTTTTGAAACACTATATGTGTCGATTAAAATTAAAATTTATATCACAATTTTAAATTTTATTATACATGCAATTTTATTATTTAAGTCTACATTATAAAATTAACCAACCACAATTTATATTTTTGAATATTATTCATTTATTTGTTTATATTTATTTTCATAACTAAAATCTTATACCTATATAAGATAAAATAGGTACAGCTATACAGTTAAACAATCAATATTTATTATAAAATAAAGTTTTGAATTTATTGTTTGTTATACAATAAATAATAATAAAGTTAAGGTAATAAAGTTAATAATTTTTTACAAAAGACTTATCGTCCCTAAGCTCTCGATAACAAGTTAATTTTCCTAGTAACTTATTACTGCGAGTGCTAAACTTAATGTTTACTGGAATGCAGGATATAAAAACTTATTTATTGCATTTTACAAATTTTTAATTTAGCAATTTGTTTGGATACATACATTTTATTTCAATAGGTAATACGGCTTTTTTTTTAACGAAACGTCAAAAACTTCCATTTCAGAGTTTGAATAATAGAATGTATGTCTTTAGTATTTATTCATCTATAACATATTGTGGAATATTTTTCTATATTATATTATTGCTTCTTTTGGGTTTTCAACAAATGTGAATAAACCGATGAATTAATTCACGTCATAATATATTATGCACGATCACGTACAGGAACGTTTTATATTATAGGGGAATTTATTACCATATTTTTCAAATTGTGATCGCTGTAAATCGTGTATAAAATGTATTTAAAAACCAAAATTAAAGGGAATTACATAGGATTTTCTAGAAATTATATAATCCTTCGGATACGCCAACATATTGTAATATTGTACTTATACATATTATAATAACGCGGTTATCCGGTATAAAAATCGTATATAAAAACAAATCGCTTGTCAAGGAATTCATTAAACTGTCTGCTGTAACTTTCCTCGTTTATTTTTACATATTATTTTATTTGAATTAATATTATAATATTCGCTGGAACCATAATATATATATTTTTTTTTTTTTGCAAACAAATCGATCAATCAAAATGTTGGTTGTCTGACATTTATTTCGATTTATGTAATATATTATAATTTGCTTGGGTATACCCCACTATGTTTTTACTATAAACAATAAATAATTATAAAGACATTATCTCCTTGCGTTATTCCATTATTTATTGATTATTTATTTATAACATGTGTATTAAAAAATATATAATGATGCTGACATTCAGTGTACATCTAAAAGCAATATGATGGATAATCGATGGAATTAACATCAACCTCAACTTACCATCGTGTGTAATATTATATAATGCATGACTATACTCATGATAGGTATAAATAAGCCTTTGGCGTATATTGTCGTTGTGTCGAGTATTGTCAAGTGCACTTATTCTCGGTATCGGGTTATTTACTGAAATCCAATATTCAGTCAAATGACATAGAGGGTACGTTCTAGCAGTTTTAATCAGAATCGAAATATTATAAATCCTTATGTTATTTTATCATCTATGTACGCTATATATCGGTATAATATTCATATTAATAGTCGACAAGAGTCTTATACTGCTTAACATGATACGTTCTAATATCTATGAAGTCTAATAGAAAAATACTAGCTGCGTATATTATGTATGTATCGTTCAATACTCAATAATCAGCTCTTTTGATTATAAAAAAAAAAAAAAAAATGATATACTTACATCAGACGATAATTATTTTGTTTCTTGTTATTTGAAATAAATATTATTTTTTCTGGAAAATATTTCGAATCCCTACATATATATATATATAGGTACTATATGCATAAAAAACAATTCACCGCTGAGTTATAGAATCGTTTCCCTTGATATTTAAATTTTCGAATGTAACAGTGCTGCAGTTTAAAGGATGTTTGAATGTAAAGAGTACGCTTTATTCGAAGGAGAATAATAACGCTAGAGTTTCATTAAGTATCCTCGTGAATCCATTCTGGATAATGTGAGCGCGTACTAATAAAATATCTGCTTAAATTGCAGAACTAAATGTCTCGTAAAAACAATGTGTTGTACAACGGTTTCATCGATATTTTTTCTTTGACGGCCATTATCGGGAGGCGCTCGTGATTTAGCTATGGTATTCCCACAAACTGCCGTTCTATTCCGAAACAAAATCCGTCTCGAAAATCAAGAGCTCCCACTACATTCAACCTCCCCCGTTCCCCACCTTCCATATACGCTATATAGTAAAAGTACACTCATTAATGGATTCCAGAGGTTCGAAAGTATGCAGTGCACTGCAGCGGTCGACGCAAGGTTTGCGGGTCTACCGTTTTCGGGTTGCCAACCGAACTTGACGCGTTCAACAATAGTTAGGTAAACGTTTACGAATTTCATCCAACGACGCGCGTTTTGAATTCGTATTCCTGCCGTACATCGATCAACTTGTGAAGAGATTTATCAGTTAGGTGAACCTTAGACGCGTCCCTTATTTATTCCGTACGCGAGTGCAACGTCGAGCATGGTATGCGCTATCGTCATTGGCGGCGCCGCGCCATCTCGTCTCACTAGCCGCACACACCGCAGAAATGTCATGTTTTTGACAAGTTTCTACAGACCGCCACCGTGCACATATGCGTACATATAATATAATATGTTTATGTGTGTGTGTGTTTGTGTGTGTGTGTATGTGTATGTGTAAAAATAAACGCGTTAAAAAGATTATATTTGGGTTTGTCCGAACGAAAAAAAAAAAAACCCGTCAAAACCGAATCCACTTAAATTTTGTTGAGAAGATGCGTGCGAAGTTGAGATTTCCTTAAGGGATTTTTCAAGGAATTCATTGTGATAGAAAAATGTCTAGTGTCGCGCAACCCCGAATAGTAGCAGCATAAGAAAGCGAAATAAACTCGCATGCTTATCGCATACTCTATACTACATTGTATACGTTCCTGCTGGACGAATTCATGGACTTCCGTTAATGGTGCAGTAACAATAGTAACAACTAAGACGCCACCGCTGCCGCGGAGCCATTAAACGATGGACTTTAGAAAATTGCCACGGGCCGTTAAGTATTTACAGGCATATTTTTTCTAAAACGATCCGTGTTCCATCGTTTCACGAAGTACGCGCCCGCATTCAACGTATTATTATAATGTATAATGGCCCTTATTATTACAACATTCTTGCTATAGCCGTTCAGACTGAAATAATGCAAGGTTATAAATACCAATAGCGCAATATTAATTAAACATCACATTTATGAACCAAACCCTTAACATTTGTTTTATGCGCAATTATGAAAATATCGATGAAAACATTTTTTTTTCTCAGAAATCCATCAGATTCAATACAAATTTTCCATGGTTCGCTTTTATTTAAATATTTCTCTTAATTAATATTAAATTACATTTGCGTACCAACTTTCTAGTATAATATAATACATAATATTAAATTTACTAAAGAAGCATCTAAAAAAATATAAACTTGTATTTTATAACTTGGTTACATTTTTTAATGCCAGTGTTCATTGAAATTCATGTTATGGCACAATAAAATTTTAAAATAGTAACAGTCGTAACACTTGTAAGAGTATTAATTATTAAAATCGTAAAACACAATTCAAAAAAAGTATGTAAGTTTTCTAAAAATTACGGTTTATATATTATATATTTATATCAGTGTTAATCTTTACCCATAATACATCAAATCGTAACTCAAAATATTTATTTTTCAGGAAAGTATAAAAACAATTTCAGTATAAGGTATATAAATTTGCATAATTATTCTGAAATATTTGTTTAAAATACCCATAAATACCTGAGAGAAAATGACTAAATCATTAACTATATATATATCATATATATATATATATATATATATATGGGTTTTAATTATAATAACAATTCATAATTATTGCACTCAATAAAACAACATTTAGGTAAAATAGTAGGTAATACTATATTTTAACATTCAGAGTGATTCGATTTTTGATTTTAAATTTCATAAAATAGTATAAATGTTTTTTCTTAATAAACCTCGTTTGTTTAAATGAAAACGCATTGAAAAATAATGCTCTTATATTTTTGAAGAATAAACGGAACATTGTCACAATGATTATTGATTGTATTAATTACACGTTGTATGTTTAATATGGTTTTAAAAAATTAACATTATCTTCAAAGTATTGTAATATTGTATAGTATTCACTTCATATTGATTATCAAATAAACAGGTACCTGCGTATTTTATAATCCGGTGTACAATAAATGTTTACACGTTTAAAGTATTAAAGTCTAAACGTTGAATAAACGACTAATATGTACCAATATAACAGTTTAATAAAAATATGATTTAGCCGAGAAAATTCCCTTATATGAATAAGCAGTTATTTCTCAACTCGTTTGTTTAAACTCTTGTCTCTGTAATATAGTATTTACTCTTATACGTCAAATATTATGTCTATACATTCAAGAGACATTATGTTCTACGTGTTACGTTTAATTCAATATATTCTTAACCTATTACCTTCAACTAATTACGTATATTTACTCGTATTTAATATACTTTTTGTGTAATAAAAGTAAAACCTCAAACTAAAATATACTTAATACTTACTTTGGCACAAAACGCACTCAAAATCGTGTAAGATTTAAACGACTAAATAAAGTAAAACAGCCAGAAATTCTATAATACTAATGATACTCAACGATAGAAATAACACTTGATTTGAATGTCAATGATTAGCATTAATTGCCACTCATAATAAATATACGGTAATTATACAACTACCTACCTAAATGTCATAGTATAAATTATTGATTCACTAATTATAATTGTTTAAAATGCACTCGAAATATAAGAAATAAAAAATCCATTTGAAAATATCGTCGTGTTGAATTTCCAATGAAATAAAGTAGCTGCGTGACATTTTCGGTACTTATTTACAATGTAGGTATATAACTTATATAATTCCAAGTAATACCAATAAAGTTAAGAATGTAAAATATAAAAATAAAAGTTTTTGTCCGCAGTGTTATTGTATGTTCATAAAATATTTGCATAGTTTTCTTTCTCTAGTGGCCATTTCATAATATAATCATAATAAAAAATATCTTATAATTGTTTGGCCATTATTTCAGTTGCATTATAGGTTACTGAAACAAACCTTTATTCAGTTATAGGGAGGCAAAAATTTTGTAAAAATCGTATCCTTAGAAATGAGTAGCATGTCCCGTATAAGTAATTGTACAATCCAAAAGCAAAATCGAAATGTTTTGGTGTTATAAGATTGTTCCACGATTACACTATAAGTCTATAAGCACCAATTTCCAAATATTTATCCTGGATTTTTTTCGCCATTTAGTTTTAAAGAATAGGGAAAACTGTATTTTTTTTTTTTTTTTATTTTACCAAGAGTTCTTTCATTTAATTGATTTATATTTTACTGCATAATAAGTTAAAATACTTTATCTGAAAATATTATAATATAATAAAGAATTATTTTAAAATATTCCATTACATAGTCCATAATAATAGAAGAATTTTATTTTGTCATTGAGGTAAAATAGACATTTTTACTAGAAAACAATGAATGGTAATTTGAAAAACAAACTTAAAATTGTCTTTAGACATTGAATTATGATAACTTAATGATCTACAACATTTTATAATTGTATTATTTTCAATATTAATTTAACTTTATTATGCTATAAAATAAAACTCTTGAAATTTATTAAAATGTGTATAAAATTAAACGATAACGATTTAATATTTTAATATGTTTAATGCTATTATATACCTTTAAATTAATTTAAAATGAGGACACTTTGTTTCTACCTAATAATTTTTTTTCGTTTGGAACTGCTGTTACCAAGAATATATGAACATTAATTTTCAGCACGCATTTTCAACACATAGAAACTAAAAGATTCATAACTTAGCTAATACCATTATTAAATACTATATTGTATAATTGTATATTGTTTTGTGTAATTCTAAAAAGGGATATAGCACCATAATACTAAGAAAAAACTCTCGTATTATTCTCGTACTGATTTATTTTTGAACAGATGTTACAAAAACTACTATGTAGTTATTTTTAACTTAATATATAATATATAGTTTACACTTTGGAAATTCAATTTAAGTAATAAAAAATAAAAATACTACGCTTGCTTCCATTATTATTGATAAATCATTGTAAGACATCGTTATAACGTTGACGATAAATGATGATGGTACTAAGTAGATAGGATAGACGCTAAACTAGATAATGATTAACATTCTTCAGTTAGGTATATAAATAATGATACGCCCAAAATCATGATGGATAAAAAATTGTTATTTGAAGTTCTTCTAAAATCCATTTTTTTTTTTACCGATTACAGGTGCGTGGATAAAATAATTTTCAACCAATTGTAAACCGTCAGATGTTTTTCAATTTTATAAACTTGATCCTGAGGCACCGATGCATCAGTATAACCAAAATCGAAAACATCGATCAGCAAATAATATTGAAAAGTATACTTACGGGATAAGTGTTTTTGAAAATCGAATATATTATAATTTTTTCTAAATATCATGAAATAATAAGTTAATAATATATTTTTTAATTTTTTATTTTATACTTTTTTAACTGATTAATTGTTACTTAAAGTTGATTATGTATTAGTTATAAATTATAATTCATGTATGTTTTCTTTGTCCCAGCGTGTCGACATAGATATGGTATCGTCGATATAACCCATTTACATCAATATTGATCAAAGGAGTATTAGTATTTACATAAGCTTACGGGGGTCTAACAAGATAAAAAACCAACTTTAACATTAAATTGGATTTAAATCTCGAAACAGTGTTATTATTGTTATAAGTAAATAAGATTGCGGTGCAACTTTACTTAACTCCTAAGAACATTATACATTAGTACAATACAATTATTTTAATCAAAAATTTTAATAATATATGAAAAAAATACATTTACACTGTATTTATACTTTTTTATACGTTGACCAAATTTTATCAAAATAGCTTACCATCATAAATATAAAAATATATTAAAAATATCATATTATGCTATAGGTACCTAATATACTATTGTTTATTCTGTTGCAGGTAAACATATTTTGTTTTTATTACACATACTTTTATGAGAACAAATTATAAGTTGGTAAGTATACATTTTTGTCCTTTTACATAATACTACGACAAATAATAATTAACGAATATAAAATTACGTATAAGTATACATTTCGGGTATAACATAGACATACATTATAATTATTGAAATAGTATAAATCTGCGTAACATATTGTAATAGAATGTATGTACAATATACATCTGTAAAGAAAGTTCCTTATAATTTTAAATAGACAATACGTTGGGATATTGTACGAGATTTAAATTAATTTTACTACATGGTATTAAATATTAATATCTACAATTATTAAGGTTCGGTTTCGGTAAATCATTTTGGAAACAGATATTCGTATCAATATTACACAAGGGTGTTTGTAGCATGTATGGCATGACAAGTTAAATGCCATATTAATTGGCACAAACCATATTATAATGCCCATTTTTTTTGGACCATCAACACTTTTTTTTTCAAAAATCTCTAATGAAATCATTAAAACAATTGATTTATCAAAATTAATTGATTATGCTTATTTTAATGTTCAAACAAATCAATTTCATATTCTAGACAATCTATTATAATATATAAATATGAATCATTTTTAATATAATAATGCTATATTTATATAAACTTATATACTAGTATTATAGTTAGAATGTCTTCGTTACAGCTTGCATTTTTATTTGGAACTCTTAAATACTATACTTTTTTTTATAACTACATGTAAATCGTTTAAAATTTGCCATATAATAATGTATGATAACACAATTTTCTGGAAAGGAATACATAATTACTAGTAGCCATATCATACGTGCAAGGTATTTATAATTTTCCAACATTACTGAGTATCTACAATCACGATTAATTTCTAACACTAAAGAATATATCCATATCATAGCATTTTTTCCATATTTAATGCATTTTTCCTTTTACGATAAGTACTGCATATTGTTAATGCGTTTCTTACAGCAGATGGTGTAAACCACAATAAACGTACCATAGCATCTACTTAGAATAGTGACAATTTTTTCACTTTATAGGACATTTTTATGCCCAAGAAAGATAAAAATAATCACTTCAAGTGGATAATACGTAATATATTCCCATAAGCTTTAGAAAATAATATATTTAAATCCCACAGCAATGTTGGTTATTTGGTTAATCTAGTAGGTACTATAATGTATTGTAATTTCCATTGTATCACCTGGGGGTGTATATATTTCATACATATTGTCATATTGTATTAAGTTTTATAGATTGTATAACTATAAATAAACACCAAACACTTAAACATTTTAATTTTTGATAACAGGCAGCTAGGTATGTATCCTACTTGATTTATTTTATTGTCTGCTACTGCTCACTACATAGTATAAACTATAATTATACACTGCCGGGAGTTTACTTTTTAAGGACTAATTCTTGGTATTGTCACACAAATTAATTTCATATTTGAATCGTATAGCCTACTAGTAATTCTATATTTACATAGTTTACTTCATTAAATCTTTAATACTCACATTGGTAATCCATTTATTTAATTTTGTTTATTAATTATGATTTTTAAATAAGTAGAATTCCATGATATATGCATACAAGTTTGTTAACACTTTTATATAATATAATGTTACATCGGATACAATAGGTATGTACTATATATTACCTATCATATAGTAAACAAATAAGTATTATAACAATATAACGATTATAGTACAACAGCTATGATTTTATAATAAAGTCATAAAAAATAACTATAACTATATAATAAGGAATAATTATTACTAAATTCATAATCCTAAGTAGATTTTATTCATTTTCAATTTGTTAACAAGGAGAAAAAACAATAATGAAATAATAGGATACTTAAAAACCATTGTAAGATGGTGATTTATATTTAGTGTAACCTAACCTGATGATAATTAGGCAACAAGACCTTTTCATATTAAGTTTTATATCACGATTTATACATAGTAATGAAATACCCACGTTATCATAATGTAGACATCATATTTTCATTTACCTAGTAAAAAAATATATCTCATTAGAACGAAAATAATTTTTATAATTAATAATAATATAATATTACACAAACATACAAATATATCTATGTTTTTTGTTACTAAAGATGATTAATCTAATTATTATATCCTTTCAAAAAATTTGTTCAAATTTTAATTTCAGTTTTAAGTTTTATAAAAAATTCTCACTGTCCATGGATGCATAACAAATATTATTTCAATGATATAAATACTTAAAACACAATACTATAAAGTGTATATTTAAATGGTACATCGATAGATCAAAATAATTATTTTATAATATTATTCACAACATTTCACTCAAAGATAATATCAATTTTGTGTTGATGAAATACATAATTTAACCAATGTTTATGTCGAATTCCTTTAGCAATTCTTCAATGTGCGTATTATTTTCTACTACAACATTAATTTGTGTCGTGTTGGTATTATTTATAGTTTAATACCGTTTCGTGTTTAATTAATTATTATATCATCATATAAGACGTATTTAAATAGACGAACACCAAATAAATGTATCAAGTGTATCAAAAATATTAATTCAGAAAAAATAAAAATAAATATACCTATATTTCAATTCCGTATAGTTTGTGGTATCATATATTCTTGCCAGATCATACTCTTTTATTCGAGTAAATGGTCAGCATAATTAACTCTTCATTAATTAATTAATTAATTTATTAATTTACCTCCGCATGCTTTCTTTTTGTAATAAATAATTATAGATTGCACTAGCTTCTAATAAAAGTTTTTTCTAAAAGTAAAAAAAAATGCTATAAACTCAAATTGGTCGTTCGCCGTTGTAGTAGCTGATTTTCAGCGCAAGAACTAAATTTAATTTGAAGCTTCTATTTACAAATGGACTACAAAATCGTCAGGCTCGAAGACAATCTTAATCTCTCTGGGGATCGGAGTAACTAGATCCCCAATAAATTGGGTCAATATAAGTGGTCTGTGGTGAGTGGACCGCGTCATGGGTCTATCCTGAAATTTCAGAAACACATGCCCCAACCCCCCTGTCAATCACCGACCGCTAATACAACTTCTGTGCGGTTTATAATTTATAATAATTAGTGTTCATTTCCCAGTTATCATTATTATCGTACCCAAAAACTGTTGAAGCTTTGAAACTTAATTTAAATGTGTTGTGGTAAAAACATTATCGGTCAGCATATTATACATTTAGGTTTGAAAATATTAAATTTTAAAACAATTAAATGACACTGTGATGAGTTTAGAAAATTTCTACACAACATAATGTTTTGAAAAATATAGTTTTTTTTTTTTTTTGTATTTATATGTTGTACATGGTGTATTAACAAATGTAATAACTATAAGTATATAAAAAAAATTGTAGTTTTTATAGTATATACAACCAAGTATAAGTATAAACGCACGTCATTAAAGTTGAAACTCGTTTGTATCGTGTAATAAGGAAACAAAATATAGTAGTAAGAAGATTGCAAATGGGGTACTTAACTAAAAATTATATTGTACAAAATGTATATGCTTTTGGTCAGTTTTCAAACTCTTCAAATTGTATTTTATAGATATTACAGTGAATCTAAATAAACTAATCGTCGCGTAACATTGAACATTTAATTGTGATTTATTTTACTATGTCGTTTAAAGCTGAATAACACTCATTTTTAGGCTACAATGCATTATATTATAACGTTTTTTTAATTACATTCATCTATATCCGCACAGAATATGTCCGGGTTATTACTAACACAATATGTTTTATGTAATTTTATTATATCTCATGGTAATATTTTATTCTATTTTTTTTACAGTTCTTTTCGTTATATTGCATTTCAAATAGTTATTTGGCATCTGCATTATTTTAACACTTTACGAACTTTGAGGTCATAAACTTAATTTCGTGTGAAAAAATTAAATTTTTCAATATTGAAAACAGAAAGAGAAATAATATATAACTGAGTGTGCAATATCTGTTTTCTGAGAACCATTATATTATTATGATCACATTAGAATATTAGACTTTATGCGAAGAAAAAAAACATCGGTTTATAAAATAGAATATCTTTTATACCATTTACGTAATTATTAATGTCAAAATATATTTAGTTACTAAATTGTATTATTCTGATGTTGCATTCAATTTTCTAAATGCATAAACCCTAAACTGCAATTTTATTAATAATTAATGATAAGTACTTCAAAATGATTTTCTTAAAAAAAATGTAAGATATGTATTTTTTTATTATGTTATTTATGCATTTTTTTATGTAAGATTAGTTTAAACTGATATAAAATTGTAGAAAACAGGTGCATTATAATACTGTAGGAATAAAAGTTTGTGAGTATATTTGTTATGTTTCTTATCCAGTAGGTAAAGTATATTGTATACATTTTATTGTTCATATGCATGTTGACTCAATTTGGTGCTACTGCAAAAAATAAAAATAAATATAAGCTGTGTAAATCAAATACACTTTTTACCTTTCCATAAATTTTACCCATCCCTTTTTTAACATGTCTCAATCGAAGTACGTACAATAAATTATACAAAAGTTATTAGGTATTACAATTATATATTATGTAAAAATAAAGGTGAAATTGTGTATAGTGCCTTCCTATGTTGTTTGAATCATAAAATTGATATAATTTAAATCCAGTGATCAGAATTATTAAACTAAATTGCAAAACAAGTGAATATATAAAATTAATTTAAATCGTAAACATAAAAATATTTAAATTGGACTTTACTAACGGGCAGATTTGAATGAAATATGGTTTACATTTTAATTAAATAAACAAATATTTAATACGATTTTTTTATTCAGGAATTTATTAAAAATATTTTATTCAACCTTAAAATTTAAATTATCTTATACAAACGTTTTAGTTTTGTAAATATGATTCCCATTTTTGTTTTGCAATATTTTTTGCGAATCATTTAATAATTCGGTTTTAAATTAATCTTGGAAAATATCAATGAATTACCATTTCCACTGAACAATGTGACTCACTGCTTCTCAACTACTTTATATAAATATAGATATGTATAGAATTCATTCAAGGAAATTGCAATTTGTTTAATACAATGTGGTCAAAGAAATAAATTCAATGCATAGAAATTGTATGGGTAAATTGGTTGGACATTTATGGAGTTCCGAAATCTGAAATCTCTGCACATCGGAACAGAATACACGAATAATAATCTCCTTCTACGTATTGTGTGTATAATGTTATATATATTATATATACATTTATTTATTTATTTATTTATTTATTTATAAATATATGTATATTATAATTCATCTTTATCGGATTTACAAGGGATGGTCGAGAAAAAGCTTAATATTCAACATCACGTATTCATCCCGGTTTTTCTCTCTCCTTCCACACTAGAATACTACTTTGTCTACGCTCGGTTTTGTGATCATTTTTAGTATTACACACACGTAAACTGTAAGTCATCCGTCACTGCTGGGCTTATGGAGAACATTCAAGTCTTTACCCGCCACCCGAGCAATTCGAGATGGAAAATCGTGAAAATGGATAGTACTTATATAACGTTTGTCCTTTTTTTACAGCGTTAAATTTTTATAGCACTGTAAAATGTTTTAAAAAATAAACATAATATTTACAAAAACATATTATATGCAATTATGTAATCACGAAATAGAACAAATTTTCGATTTATTTACATTATAATTTATAAAAAAAATTACATTATTACCATCAAACACCTCTTATCTGGGGAGTAAAGTCAATAATAATATATAGCAATCCGAATATTATAATGTTCAGCCATACGTCAATAAAACGAGTTTTTCTAGATTTAGCTTTTTATTTTATTTACATATACAAAATCATTGAATATTGTGTTTACGGTGTATAAGTATTATAATATATTATACCGCGGCTCTTTCGAGTACATTAGAATAACCATTATTTACACGACATTGATGTATATATCTTTTACAGATCAATGTACCGAAAAAAAACCCTGTAACCTAAATCGTGTCCGATATCTTTCTGTTAATAATTTATGAACCGTTATATTCGTACTATGCGGATATCCAATAATATATTAAGAAAGTCAGTTCCTGAAATTACTTAAATTTAAAGTACAAAATCATTCAAACTGAAATCGATGTCCAATACACCGAATGAAATTGGTGATTTTTTATTTAAACATACCAAGAAAAATAGACAAACTACAAAATAATTTATAAAATGAAATGTTTAATAATTGCCCAGCCAAAGGTTAATTACATAACAATAACAATTATAATTTATTTTCGGTTTTATTAAAATAGAACATCCTTAGATTATTGACATTACTAAAAAATAATAAAATTAAGAATACAATTAAAAACAATTACATATTATTATACAGCAAGCTAAAAATAGTGTGATTTTAATATTTATTTTATTTATAATTTAATACTGTATTAGTATTCATCAATGCATCAATTATTTTATTATATAATTTAAACATTTGAATACTTGACAAAATTTTATTGTTTCGAACATTCCTATAACTTTGGCATAACTTATTGATAACAATGTGTTATATCTGTGAATTTTAATTGTTTTTTTTTTTTTAACTATCTCTTTTTATATATTATTAATACTTCGCTATACACTATTACTGTGTGCTTTTTTAACGTATAGTATGTTGAATCCATAAAAATAAGTTTATGAATTACTTCTACTATATTTCAAGTAAAAACACAATTAACACAATCATAATTTAATTTTGTATACTGTATCAAATATTAAGTTAAAATAATTAACGTATTATAAAAATCATTTTAATAATAGACAACAACAATAATAAATGAATTTTGCAAGAGTGAATAATATTTTGGGAACATTGTTAATTTCAAAATTGTTTAATCGTTATGTATGATTAATGGCAGCAATTTAGCAGAATCAATATCATAATACATTGCTTAAGAAGTACTGAAAATTTGAGCATTTAATTACTATAAATGTACACGATTAATAATATTTATAAACATTGTAAGTAACCATATAATTACATTTACTTTTTTAAATGAATTGTAATAATAAGTATAAAGAAATATATCTAGATAATTAAAATTAATGTTTAGAGTACGTACTACATTATGAAGCTGATAAATGGTTGATTATATATTTTGAGTACAAATGTAATCACTTAATAAATAAAGTAAATTAAGTGTAATAAAATTTAAAAAAAGTATAAACAAAATTGTATAGACTAATATAAATGTTTAATTACCATTATTTTAGTATTTACAAATTACAATGTATAAAAAATGAATTGAAAAATAATTCACACAATTTTAATTACAATGATATAAAAATATATATACTTTGAGTTCTGATGAATCTATACTTTATAAATGTCACATAAATGTTGTATACACATTAAAGCAGAAATTTCTGATTCTTTTTAAAATTGAGAACACATTATTTTGTGCATGGTTTCAATAGTAATATGTATTTTGAATTAATGGATAGTAAGTGTATATGCGATTGTTGGCGGATCAAATTTGTCATAGCTACGTTAAATTTGTTTTTGGGACGATATTTAAATTTATTTTAAAATAATATATTTTTCAATATATGTCAAGCGATTTGGCATCCATAGGCAAGAACAATTTTTTACGCCCCTTCTCCATTATTTATTAAAAGATTATCATGTGAATTGTATAAAGTATGTATTGTAAAAATAATAACAACACTATTTTAAATGCAGTTATAAAATAAATATAGATAAGTATAAGGGGTTTAACACGTGGATGATGTATGTGATGTATGTGTGCAGGCATGAACAACGATGTCATCCTTTCGACTTCTAGCATTACCGGGTGATTAACTGCAACACAATTAAGCCACACCATGTCCATGTATTATGAAAGTAATATAATCGATAATATAGTTTCATTATTGCATTCATGATATTTAAATTCAATAGAAATAACTATTAAAGTATTAAACTATTTAATTATAAAATCTATTGATTTTCATTATTTACAATTCAGTTTATTTATATTCAATTTGCAACTTCTATTATTTATAAATCAAAATGCATTTATATATTCTATTATAATCAGAATTCGTATATCAACTCATAATTTTGTCATGTCATTTGCTTTATCGCTTAATCAGATTGATAAGATTCCGCCCATTTTCATTGAATATAAACTCATTTGTCAAGAGTTTTGTTTTTTTTACAGCTTAAAAATACTTGCCATTGGTTGGAAGTTTGGAACCATTTGCATGATCGTCTTGGATTCTATCGTATTTATTTATTATATTTATTAATATTTATTATAATTTTCATTGTCTGTTAGATATATCAATACGACTTCTGACATGCAAGCCGCATATATTGAAAAATAATTTATTTGGTTCTTATACAAAAAAAAAAAAAATTAATAATAATAATAACAATAACTTCCAACTTACTTGCGAATAAATTATTTTATAATGCTTGCGGCCCATGGTTGAATGTAATGTAATCGAATAAATAGAGTATTATAATAATATCAGGATTGGTTATCTTGATTTATTTTTACACAATAAAAATTTAAAACTACTTATTTCTATTTTTGTAAAAGTAAGTATGAATAAAATAATATAACGGCTATGACTGTACTTGGCTTCTCGCATGCGTGATAGCATAATAAAATATTTATTTATTCTAAATGGAGCATTTAATGGGTTAATATTTGGTATATATTATACGAATAAAACAAAGTTACACTTAATTGGATTAATTATATCTAAAAACTATTTTTAGTTTTTCTGTATGCAAAATTTGGATTGTACACTTTTTAAATGTATTTCCTTTGTTTGTTTTAAAAAGTTTTTAATTATGTCAGAAACACTATCTAGTTCAGGGACCTATAACTTACAGGTATACTACAATGCATATTCCTTACCGTGTTATTTCAGTTATTCATAATAAGCAAAAACCTAGCTCAATCTTACTTTTTACATTTTAGAAACATCACTTTGGCGCCCGAACTACATATTATATATGTATACACATATATGTCATTTCTCATCCCCTGACTATTATCTCGACCAACTATGGTATAATAGTAGTAACAACATCCTACTGTCAAAACCATGCCAAGGGTGACTCGTAAATTAGCTTTTGAACGTGTTGGGCGCGTAAGCAAGAAATAACCGTAGGTACCTACATACCCTCAAAGGTATTTTCGTCTGGTTTCAATGAGGTGGATAATATTAATAATGATATGTCTTTTGCCTTGAACAATCGTTTGCATGTTATTTTACAATAACTTGGTATGGATACTAATTTAAAAAGTATAAAGAGTCATATTTACCTGTGGAATTACATGAGATTGTCCTAAAATTAATTATGCAGACTAAATATTACCTATAAATATTAAATGTATCTGAATATTAATGCTTTTGCGGGTTATCAAAATGCATTTATTTGTGTATATTTTTGAATTCAATCAATTCGTCTATATAAAATACAATAGAATAATTTCCATTCATGGAAGTTTTCGAAAACCATTTCAAATAATATTTACATTTAAATAGATTAAATAAATTCTAAATATTATAGTATACCGTCCTAAATGCATATAACCATTTATTTGTTTTATCTGTTCAATAAGTTTTTATTTTTGATTTAAAATATGAAATTGAACTCAAATATAATTGATGATATTTGATATAAATTTTTTTCATATGATTTTAACTAAATCATTATGACATTCGATAGTAATAAACATACATATTCATGTATAAATAAATAAATAAATTCGGACAATAGTGAATAACAGTAATAAACAGTAATAAATAATTATAATAAACATGGAATAATTAATGAAATACAATAACATAAAATAGCTTAAATTCAATAATTTGAATTTAATAATTTATTAAAGTAATCCCGTTGAATCGACTTCTTCAAATTATAATGGTTTTATTGCAAATATTTTGAAAAAGACACATTTTCAGCGTGTAATGATTAAAATTTGAAATATTCATTAAATTAATGATTACAATAACCGTAGGTACATTACAACATTTTTGAATAATATGTAAACAATTAAAACTTGTAAAACATTTTAAAATTTCTACATCAACACATATCATCGTCGATGGACTTATGAGATATGAACTTATATTTTATTATAAGAAATATAAATGAAAGTTATCTTTATATCTTTATTTTTTCGGACTCATTAATATTGTTCATTGTAGATTTCAAAAAATATAAATTTATTTTAAGTGACAATTTTGAGTACTTTACTATTTTTTTAAAAGTCAAATATATGTAAGATCAAAAATAAGTCTTAAACAAAATCTAAAACAATCATATAATATATTTTTTATTTAAAGAATAAAATGATTTTATTCACGTTTATATGATGTTCGCGTATAGTTTGTTTACGAATGAAACTGTGCGTCGTCATATTATGTGGCTAACATGTGTTTAAGTGAGATTAAATACAGGTTGTTACATTTCATCTAGCTGCATTTATATGACACTAATGACGGCCACATTAATTTTATCAAACAACCTTTGCCATTATTTTCCTTATCCTCTTATTTCTAGATAATTGTGGTAAATGTTAAGAGTGTCATTAGTAGGGTTCGAATTTATATGTTTTTACCATGAACTAATATCCCAATATTATATTAATTATTATTTCTCGATTTTTACATAATTTTACTAAGTATATCATATACTGTATATTATGCAGCCTCACGAGAGTAAAAATTGTAGACAACTCATTCAAATAAGAATTTACAGAAAAAAGTTTTGTTTTGTATATTTGAAAATATTTTATCGGTTAAAGAATGTATTTAGCTCATTTTGCATATTTCTGAATATTTAATCGGTTTTCAGAAATAAATATTGATTTATTTGATTTATATAAAAACGCTCCTAAAATTAATATTTATATAATTGTGGTAAAAAAAAAAAAAAAAAAAAAAAAACAATCAGTGATAGAACTTTTAGGTAGCTAGGATAATAACCAAACACTTTGACTTATTTGTATTGCTGTATATCATTCTTTCATGCTGATTACTGATAAGAACAAAGCTTTAGCTTATCAAATTTTCAAATAGACAATAATAAATTAATATTTTTGTTATATTGTTTATGTTCTATAGTATGTGCAATAATTCCATAACCCATTAGAAAAGTGTACTTGACTTAAGTAATTATTTAACAACTAGGTACTAAAAAATTTATTTAAAAACAATTTGCATAATCCATTAGAAAAGTGTACTTGACTTAAGTAATTATTTAACAACTAGGTACTAAAAAATTTATTTAAAAACAATTTGCATAGTTTTACATATTTATCAAATTTTTAAAAGAATACTTGCAGTTTTTCTAGAGAATATTAATTCGGAACCTAATTATAAGTTATAACGATACAGTTCACACAGTTTAAATTTTCCATCATTAATAATAATAATTAATAACTAAAAAGCTATACAAATGTGATATTGCTCAAATTCCACAAACATGCGAACCGCTGTGCTATATGAGACTTTTTTTCGAAGTAATTTAAATAATTACTAAAGGAAAACTGATAATAATATTAATCAATGATTAGGGTATAATTGAAGTGTCAATAAGTCACAGAATATGCTGTTTACACATAATTCATGTTTTCAATACGATGTGAAACAAAGTTAATTTAATTAATTGCTTGCATAAAAAATTCATTTCATCGCACACAAAAAATACGTATTCAATATTCATTATTACACTAATTTTATATTGTTTTTCAAAAATAATATTACTTGTTGCACAGTCGTATACTAAATAATACAACAAACACACCATAGGAAAAAAAAAAAACTTTAACACAAATATTTATAAAAAAATTAATGAATAGCTCTATCCAAATTTTTAATACAGAAGAAATAAATACAGTTACGAATCATTTGCTGTGAATGTAAGAATGAATTAATATTTTTACATCATTCTTTGTAAACATTTTATTTGTACAAAGTTTGTTAATAAAGAAATAATGTATGTATGTAATATTGTTATTAACGAATAATAGGTGCGTACCGCTTCGTTACAGAACAATTATTATTGTGTAACTCTACAATAAATGTAACTAAGTAAATAATAAAGAACTAAAATATAATTCTAATTTATTATTCGTTCAAAAATATTTAACGTTGAAATTGCGATATCTGTGTTACCCGAGACACGCTCGTAGAAAATGTAATATTAAGTAGCATTTAATCGATCCGAGAAAAAAAATAACATCAAACACGCATAAGCTTTTAAATTACTATTTACAACAATGATGCATCCATGTTTTATTTTTCGAATTATTATACCCACACCTTCAATTCCATCGTAATTTCCAAATGTATCATCTCAAAGCGAATATTTTCATGTTTATTACTATCACTGTTAATGTATAATGCTGCTGGCTCTGAATATTTTCGAGAAGAATACGCTGCTCTCTAACAATAGAATATACTTAACAGATCTCCGAAAAGAGTGCTTACATTTTAATCCGAGAAGCGACTTTATTTTACAAACTATTATAACGTCTTAAGTGCTGAAAAAAAAACTCGAAATGGTTATAAACATTTTTGTATTGAAGCTTCGATAAAATTGATAATCATTTAAAAAAATTCATAATTGCAATAATTTCTCCAACTATATTTTTTCAACTTTATAATAACACTATATATACTCATATAAATATTATAATATTTATATGGTTTCATGTTAAGTACAATTACATCACATGACCAATATAATTATTATTCTTTGTTATTTTACATTTATTTGCAATGCAAAATCTGTGTGTCTAATATAAGTATTATTATTTTATATTTAACTAATATTTCAATAGAACCTAAACTTGTATTATGTTATACGAATCTTTTAGGATATTTCAACCATTTTGTATTAATAACGAAATTCGGTATGAACAATGAACATGATTGAAAATCATAAATGATGTACCTAATAATAAGTAAAATCAGCACATTTTTATTTTCGTTTCTCGCGGTTGTTCATTTCCAATCAATTAAAAAATGATCACGAATTAAATCTTGAAAACCTGAACAAAACCGCACGAGAATTATAAACATTTTCTTACAATTAACAACGTACATTTTATTTCACCATAAACTCTGCTTGGAATCGATTTTCGAATAAGGTGATATATTATTGGTTGCACACATAAAGAAATCTACCCTGCTAGTAGCCCACCCCTAAGTCCACCTGCAGCGTTATCTCACCTTCAATCTGTATCCAGATGACCGGTTATAAAATATTACTTATTTAACTCTGAAATATTTCCTGGTAGGATGGTTAATATTTTACACTTGGATTTACATAAGCTATAAGCATTACATTTTTCTTAAGTTTATTAACTATACCATATGTTTACTATAAAATAATAGATATTTCGTAATAATGAACATATTATGTGCATCATGCAGTGATATCAATTTTGTACTTATATTTTACAAGACACAACACGACTTTAAAATAATAATTAACATTCATCGTAGATAATTTATGAAAATGTGTTAAAAAATGTATTATTAAGACTGTTTAAAATGGACTATTTATTGTATTTTAATTTTCACTTTTAAAAATACAAATATGAGCAGTAAATATTTTTAAAACATGCACATTCTAAAGCAAAAAAAAAAAAGTAAACGTAGTTTGAATAATAAAAAAACAAAATATTAATTGCTGTTGGTCCATGGTGTCCGAATATTAATGACGTGCAATTATTGCACAACTAATTTCATACTTGTTGAACAATGAAAATCGAGTTAATTTATACATGAATTAATTAGTTGCGATATCACAGAAAACGCACGTTTACATTCCATATGAATATGCAGTATCGTCTATATACTTAGAACATTGCTATTATTTACATTTCGGCGACCATACTACATCCGGTGTGCACGATCAATCAACCAATCACCGTGAACTAATATAAGCAACATCCGTACTTCAAAAGTTTTTTTCCTCTCGCACCACATGTGAAAACCCCGCTTTCCGCATACTTACGGAATAACATTAGAATTATTCGCGTGTACTACATAATAGGTACCTATATAATATATATACGGATTAATCGAGAGTTGATTGTTCCCGTTGACGTATCTTTTCTCTACAATATAACAGTATTTGTTTCTCGCGTCGATTTGTTGAAAAACATTAAAAGCATACAAAACCAAAGATGGATATAACGTTTTGAAATGCGATCGTTTTACGGATAAGTATAGTATACACACAGGTACAACGTCAGATGTTATTAGAAGTAATGTGTGCGCGTATCTCGCATATCGTGGTGTTTCCGAATATAGTTTTTTTTTCGCTTTTGTTGTATACGTTCCGACTTTTGTAAAACAACAATACTCGTATAATGTATGTACCTACCAAATACTTTTTATTTATATCATTCACAGGGAGTAAACTACATTTGCAAAGTACAAATTTAAAATATAATTAGCATTAGATAAATAATTAGAAGTACTTGACAATCCTGAATTATTCATGAACAACTAATTGGTGCATACAATTTTTGTTATTTTTTTAGATTTTGAATGGAGTGATGGAATCTATTGATTTTATAATGATGTTTTTTTTTAATTTTTTATTTTTGTGTCTGACGACACATTTTTTGGCAGTAAAAATGCTTTTATTTTCTCAAACAGCAACTTTTCTGATAGGAAAGTGAATGTAGAAGGTACTTAGGTGATTCGAAATTCCAACTTTTTCAATACTTTTTTAAAAAATCGAAAAAAACGATAAAAAAATTACGAAATAACGGGTAATTTTACGTAAAATCACGTTTTTACAAAATACATTTTTTTAAAATGCTCTAACTCAAAAACGAAAAACTGCAACAACATGAAATTTTCACCAAATCCTTATATTAGCGTTCTCTATATATGGTTAAGTTTTCAAAGTATTTTGACATATTTTGACTTATTTCTAGACAATTTAAATTTTCGATTTTTGTAAGTTTTTTTTTCTTAAATATCTATAAAATTTTTTTGGCTGTCCGAAAACTTTTGAAAATGTATTAAAGGATTAATTATAAGTTATACTAATGATAACTAAAAAATATCGGAGATGGTTTCACTCAAATTTCTATTATAAGCCCATAAAGTTAAAATTTGTATAAAATATGTTAACATCGCGATAATTTGCAAGTTATTTTGTAGTTGAAAATTCTTAACATGTCTTTCTGTTTATACTTAAGGTTCAAAATTTTAACACTAGGTTGCCCATAAGCTAGTCTTCAAAAATATGTAAAAAATTTCTACCGGACTTAAAAGAAAAAATTAAATTTGGAATTTGTTTTAAAATTTGAAAATTGTTGATCAAATAGAAGAGAAGCGTATTCAAGTAAGTTGGAGACTTACGACTGAGAAATAGACATTTTTCAAATAATGTTGATTTTCAAATTTTGAAAAATTTTGTTTCAAAGATTCCAATTTTGATATATTCTAATATATAGATTTTTTCAACGATTTTTTAGATTTTACTTATCGGTAACAATATTTTAATTAAATATAATGACAATAAGCGATTATTTAAATAAATTATTATATTCATCATATCTTTAATGATATTAGCTTGATGAATATTTTTGAATCTATAACACGTTTCCAAAGCAACTACTTTAATATCTGCTAAGCAATAACAATATAAATAGTAAAAAAAATATATATATATATATATTAATAATAATAGTAATACTAACAATAATAATAATAATAATAATATTTCCTTAGAACAAATTTGTTGTAAACGTATACACATTGTGTGTGTGTATGTGTATGTGTGTTATATTACAGCAATGACCCCCCTAAGGGTAATGTACGATAACTTTGCCGGTATATACGGTGAATCTAATAATATAGGTACGCGTCTCGAAAGTGTTGATATTTCTTTCTTAAATGTATTATTATTATTATTTTTTCTTCTTCTCCACTCGCCAAGTTTCAGATAAATGGTTATAATCTTATACTAGTTTTCTTCCATCGGTGGTGTTGTACGTGTGCAGTATCCTCTGTTCGTAGTTACTTCATACTTAGTATCCAGGCAACGTCATCAATTTTTATCCGTGAAAAAAAAAAATAAAGATTACCGTCGCTTTAGAAATCTGTGTACACCTGTGTTAAAAAAAAAAAAATTGATGCACGAAAAATAAATATTTATACCTATATTGAATATTTTTCATTCCTTCTTTATGTGTTATAATGCAGCCTATTTGTTGTCATTGTTCTTTTTCACAATTGTTATCTTATTATTATCATTGGACGAATGACTAGAATTGTATACATGCATAATATGTAAAAACTCTATATACCAAATAATGCAATAATTTACACACTACAGCTTGGTTAGTATACAAAACAATTTTATTGTGCATGAATCAATTAATTACATTTTACATGTACATTATCTTATTAACACTCAACATCGAGAAAAAATTTTTAGTGAAAAAGTATTATAAGCTTTATTATGAATAAGTTTTGGGTTGTATACTAACATTGTACTCGGAATTTTAAATATATTTTACCAAAAACTTTCATAAATATAATATCAACTCAATTATTGTAGAAAATAACTTAAATTATATATATTTGTATAAGATTGTTTGATGATACCTACTGTAATTATTTATTTTTATAAATATTATATCGACGGAAATAATTAAATAAAAAAAATTATATATCCTGCAGAATCCCACATAAATCATTAACACAAGTAATGACTAGAAAAGTACAATAGTCAAATGATTTATCACATTATTATGTATATCGATAGTTAATAAGTTATAATAATTCAAAAATAATATTGGGATGCAATAAACTTACTGATATCATTGTACGATATAATTATTATAGTTAAAAACCATACGCTTATTTAATATTGTTCAAAATAAAAATAAATACACTTATACAATACCTAATTATAATACATTAATTTCATTTACTTTGTATCTTTATTAGTAAATATAATTTACAATTTTTATTAATACTTATAAGCAAAATTTAATTTCTCATTTATACATTAAATAACATAATTATTTGTCATCAATATAAAATTATCAATTTAAAGACAAGTTTTAGTTCTATTTTTTTTTTTTTTATCAATTACAGTGCAAACGTAAATATTTTAAATTATATAGGAAAAGGTATATCAGTTTATAATTTCAATTCATTAGAATGATACTGTATATTTTATAATATAAAATTATTTTAAGCTAATTGTAAACTATTTGGCTATCAAGACTTCCAATCATTCATATATTTAGGTAAATTTTCGTAAAAAAGTTATTTTTAACATTTGCATTGGTCCTTTTCCGTGTTAATTTGCATTATAATATTATAATATTATGTCAATACAGTTGAAAGTCATGCGGCTACCTGCATTATGTTGACCTAAATTAAGCTTAAACCTGTACCGAATGGGGGGACTTTGCGTTACTAATCCATTGTTCCAATTCGTTCAAAAATTAATGAATTTGGTAAACACCAATTAAAAACAACACAACGTATTTATTTCATAATACCCTTTGTATGCAATTAAGGTGATAAAACTGTAATTTCTTTATCTGATCGATTTATATATTTCCATGATTCTCCAGTTGTCCCTTTCGGAAAAACAATTGTAATAATTTACATGCAATATTTTTACATTCATAACACACCTACACACAATTAGAATTATAAGCAATTATAGATAAGGCTAGAATATAATCATGATTGATATGTATATATATATATATATAAATTTCTTACTTTCAATTAGTATTCAATAAATACATTAATAATTTAGGCATGAAATACTCATCAAAATTATATGTATGCGTTTTATTATATTATCATTCCGTTTATGGAGTTATTATAGTTAACTAGCTAAATTAATCGACCTCTCCCGGAAAATTTATAATTATTTTAAATTAAGTGAATAATTACTATTTCAATGTCAAAAAAAAAAAAAAAAAATGAAAAATGAAAAAGCCCATAATTTTCTAAAAATATATTTTTATAAACTTATATTATAGTCATTTACTATTTAGTAGCTATACCTCAATCGGTCACGATTAAAATAAGACATATTTAATACAAAAGTAAATTAAGTTTAACCATTTCTTTTGAAAATACGATTTAGAATTAAATCGGTTGGGTATCGAATGGATCAGTAAATATTTATAAAAATAAATAATAATATAAATTAAATATATACATTATACTATATAAGTACCCAGAACTTTGACAACTAAAATAACAGATACAGAGTTCAAACCCCATCTCCGGGTAATAACGTTTTGTAATTTTTGACATTATTATACATATTTTTATAAAACTAATACACATTCTTCGTTCGCTCAAAATCTAAAATGTTTAAATATATACATTCAGACTAATTATTTCAACCCTCAAAAATACAATTTTCGAAAAATCCATTTAATCGATACTTATAAATATAGGTACATAGTAATAACATAATTCCCTGAAAATTCCAAAAATACTCTGTAGAGTAATTTTTGCGAACATCAATAAACTATTGAATGAGTGATCGGTATTTAAATTTTATACTTTGTACCTATTATAGATTATAATTTTGTTCAACTCTGAATTAAGAAATGACATTAAAACAGCTATCTGGTGACCGCAAAGCTTTCTATTCAATGTATCCCGGCTTTGTTGTAAGATAGCGCCACAAGATATTATTGTTTCAGTGTAACTTTTATTCTGACAACTTTGTTAATTTCGTTGTACTGGAAAAAAATTTAAATAATACAAAATATATTTTATGTTATTAATGTAAAATATGTTATTAATTTTAATGTTTTTCAAATTCTAAAAGTAAAAATTAAATTGCCCGTTAAGTCCATAGAAATATTTACATATTACTAAAAATCTCGTTCTGGCATTGATAACACTTAATAATAATTTTACTATCATTCATCGAATATTGACAATAATTCTCATTGAATCAGTATTGTGATTTGTAATGTTGACCAATAAACCAATGTAAAATTAGGTTTGTGACCAGAAAATCCTAAAAAAATATTTTTCTGATAACGAACATTTTTATTTGGACTTTGAAAAATTCTAAAATTAAATATAAATCAGCCAAGTTTTATGTATAAATATTATATAATAATTAATTAAATAAAGATTATATAAAATATTCTGTAATAAAAAAATTATCTGATATACTGCTATTTTTTTACTAAATACAATATAAATATAATCATGGATCTTACGATTGTTGAAATTGAATAATTTTATCATCTCTAATATAACATTTTATTAGTAAAATAACTATGTATATATAATAAAAAAATACATATACACTCAAATCAAACTTGAATCCAAACAAAAATGTAGAAATTTAAATAAAATCTGTTATCTAGATATTATTCGTAATATTATTTAAAATATTTAAAATTGTAATGTTGGAATCAATTTTTCGATTTTTAACAAACTGAGATATTTACTTTATTTTGTTTTATAACTAAGATGACAGAATCTAATGATACTTCGTTATTTAATTATTTTATATTAATTATTCATAAAGAATTTTCAACACCAAAATTTGGTTTTTATGTAACTATGTAACATACTTTGGATCTATTTCTATGTATTAATTGAACTAAAAATATATATTTTTTAATATTATTTGGTTGATATATAATTAAAATTAAATTATTTCAAATAATAAATTTAATTTATATCAAAAATATGAAATTTAATTATCTTTAGAGTGTAATATGTTAATGAGAAAATTGATTTATCAAAAATACAGATCAAGTTGTATTATTTTTGTTATAAAACCTTATCATATAAAATGTTATTCTATTCAATTGTATTTAATGAATTTATAACAATTTAACCTAAAATGAATAGTACCGTCAAATGCCTGATTTTATAATTCATATATTTCAATCTAAGGTCACTAATTTCAATTATAACCTAAAATTTGTGAACTTATTACTTAAATTGAATGATGTAACAAAAAAAAATTAATAAGCCAATAATTATTGTTTTTTTTCATTAGATATTTGAATGGTAAATGGAAATTAAATACTCTACGCATAGATGTAGCGAAATTGCATATACAACGCGCCGTGTTCAATGTCAATATTTATCAATTTATTATAATTTTACGTAATATAATATCACGGTACAAGTAAATTAAAATTGAACATAAATTGAAATTAAAAACTATAAAATAATCATATTCCTTATTAAACTATATTTTATATATTTCATAGATTGTAAGATTGTAAAACATATAAATATGAGGTTAGCATTTGTAACTTTAACTAGAATCAATAACAATCATTTTAACCTATTTTAAAATAATATACTTGGCAATAACTTATGCGCTTATAATTTAATAACATTTTCAATGTTTCATTGGTTTTTGATTAAGCACAAACTTAATAAAAATGAAAATACAAAGTATAATTACCATTATTAACTTTACCATTACAATCTAAGAGATATATCGTACAATATTTTAAGCAAACCTGAGTTTTACTATTTTTCCTATTCAACTATGAAAACTATAATTGTCCACGACTATTCGTTTCTTTTTGATAATTATTTGTAGTTACGTACAATCGAGGTTTACTTAAAAAATTTAATTTAAATTTCAAGGGGATTTGAAATCACATCTCCCTCGGAGCGTTTTTTATTTATTATTTTCAGCCAACGGTAGTCGTCTTATTATATAGATGAATTTATCGCAGAATTACAAGAACCGTAGGAAATAGTTCCCTAAAGTACTTTAAGACTCAAATATTGTTACTCGAGGTAAGTAAAAATGGTTACGAATCCCCCTCTAGAGTATATGACGACGTTCTACACTCTTTTGTTAGACTGTCAATGCGTACTGTGAATTATACTGATCATATTTCCACTCATGTAATAAGCTTGTAGTCAGTACACGTGTTGTTACACAATGTAAGGAGAAAAAAATACTCATACAAAAGTACGAGAAAAAATCCTTTTTTAATTAGCGCATTAACCATATTTTTATTGAGAATACCATAATAAACTAAGTATAACCCATTTTTGCTGGATGCACTTAAATATTCACTACAATTCGAAATATGTAATTCTATCACTATTAGTTATATTTTTTTTTTCTTTGACTTTTTAAATTAAGTATTAAGTAATAAAAGAATATATATATATATATATATATAAATAATACAACTGAGTAAAATCTTTCAGTGTACAAAAACAAATTCATCAATATTGATAATCTTGAAAAAGAAATAATAATTATATTAAGCTTATTTTTTATTCATTATATTATAGTCGTTGGTCCAAAATTTCATTGTGCATCATAGCAAATCTATAAGAAGCTATATATTCTATACTTGAAAAAAAAAAAAAGAATGATTAAAGTATTAAATAACATATGTACTAAATTTTTTTTTTCTATGACAACTAAATCTTGTATATTAATTAAAATATTACATGAATTACAAACGTAATAATTACATTTTGTAATAATTTACAAAATGTGTAATTTTGTTATAAATACATTTATCAATAAGATGAATGTAATTATAAAAGACAGTGATATAATCGTTGTGATTATTTTAAACTTCTATAACTGAAATTAGTATTTTTTTAATTAAATAAAAATAATTAATGCTAATGAACCATGTATTTTTCAATTATTCCATTGATCCAAGAAGTAATAAGTTTGAATTCATAATAGTAATATATAGTTCAATGCTATTTTAGTATTTACTAATTAATATGCATCTAGAAATTTCCAATCATGAAATTTTTACAATGTCCAATAAAAACATTATTTAGATTTTATAATTTTCAAATACTTTAAAATAGATTTCAAATACTGCAAGATAAAATTTTGACATTTGTTACATTGCATAATTACGCTTAATATTCTTTCTGACTAATATCAGATAACTATATCAATAACACACTCACTCGAAAATTCTTAAATAATTAAATTTTTAAATACAAAAAGAAAAGTATATATTTATTTTAAAATTTAAAAAGTTTTGACTTCCAAAGAAAACCTTTATTATAATACAACTGTTATGATGTACGAAATTGCCCTTATAGTACACAAAACCTTCAAAAAGTTTTTGGTTTTAGTTATGTTAGTATAATTACGTTTAGTTCAAGATAAACACTTTCTTTCAAAATTAGATTCTAGTGTTAAATAATATGACTTATATTTTTAAACATATTTCATGGATACAAAATGGTTATTTATAAATTTTAAATATGTATATTATAAATATGTTAACGTTCACGGCAAAAATTCAATTATTACAATTGCTTCATTATTTTTCATTGAAAATTTTTAAAAATTATTAAAACATTTTAAATTGTTTTTTAGTTCGAATACACTATACACTTTATCTAATCTATTATAACAGTTAATATTGCTAAATAATTCTTTTGATATTATTCAAAGACTGATAATACAGGTATATAAATATTTTTTCTTATTGCTCAATCATTTTTTTAATTATAATTAAATAGAACTGCAAAAAAGAAAATAACCATATATTTACAAGTAAATTTTTAAAATGTATTTTACTTTGTGAACGTTTTACACACAAAAACTTGGTTCATTCCAGATTTATTTATCTTGAATAAAAAATTAATTAATTACGAAAGTTTTAAAAGATAAAATTCAAAAACAAAATAAAAAAACTCGTACTATAATAGAAACCTACATTCTACATTACACAGTTTTCAGTATGTATACTACTGGCTTCTCAATTAATTTTAAAATTATATATATGTAGGCTATTAGACTATAAAATATTAACCTTGAGTAAAATATTACGGACTTAAAACCATTTCCTTTAAATTCAAATCACAATTTATATATAAACTTCTATTTTTTTTTTTTTTGTCTAAATCTATTAAGTTAATTAATGTATGTTGGTTAATATATAATTAATATTAATATTGTTCTAATTTATCCAAACATAGCTTTATTGAATTTATAAGATAATATAATCGCATGATAATAATGAAATTTTTAAATGCATATTTTAATGATTAATATATTGATGTGTTACAATATTATTTTATTTTCATATAAACTTCAAAATTGGCAAAAATAAAATCTTCAGAATTGCTTATATAACATGTTCACTATAAATCAATAAATAGTTTATTGCATTTATTATATCTAGTAGATATAAATCAATAATAATAAATTCAACATTTATTTGTTGATAAAATTATAATTTGTTTAGAAGCAATTTTAAATTGGAAACTTAAAAAAAATAAATAAATAAAGATAAAGAAAAGATCACTCAACTTCTTTATAAAATAAAGAAATTTTTCTCAAAATATTACTAAAAATGTAATCATACTTATGTTAAGTATTGAGAATCTTATAAAAAAATAAATGTTTTAAAATAAAGATATATTTCTTTTTTTGGTTGGATTAAATGCCAAAAATGTTTACATGTACGAGAAGAGAAGAACAAAATGTATACAAATATAAATTATCTAAATTCATACATAAGTTATTAAAACCCCTAAATAATTAATAATTTTTTAGTTTTTTAATTTTTAAATAATCATAATATAATTATTGGACATGCATTTCAATATGATTTTATAAGTAAAACTATTTCATAAAATTAACCGTATACAAATGGAGTGTGCATGATTGAACTCTTAAAATATAATATAAAAATTCTAGGGATTCTTTATCTCAACAAAGGTTGAAATAGTTATTAATTGTTTTGTGATCAACATATGTTTCCTTGTAACTCAAACACGCGTAATAATATTATTATTCTATTTTCATATTTTCATTTGCATCTCTCGCTTACTAATTTTGTTTACATGGCACTCTTCACAAAAGTACAAATTTAATGAATTGTTGTGTGTATAAAATATGTATCAACGACACACCGATAAAATCTATTTTCTGTAAATTTAATAGATCGATTGCAGTAAACTTATAAATTATCATACATAGATAAGCTCGGGTACATCCATATTTGATATCTTTACACAACATTATACATAGGTAACCTATTTTATTCTATCCAAATAGTAGATTCAATTATTAAATCATTACTGCTTATAACCACTTTCATATTCATCTTACATTTATACTATTATTATGTTAAATTAAAGAGAAATCATCCATTGGCTTAAATGTATAGATAATCTATGTTCTTTACAATCAGCATTTGATCCATTTAGGGAAGTTTCAATGTATGTGATATGTATTTAATCAGTCCATGAATAATATTATCAGATAAAATTTTACTGTAGGCATAGTTTTTTTGTTTACGGTAACGAAATAATAATATAGTATGTAGGTACACATATATCACTATAATACTCGTACTATCATTGTTTCCATAAATAAAATTTTTAATGTGTATTAGATTATGTACGATTAAATTCACCACGTGTTTTTCATAGATAGCAAACTATTTTCCAATTAAATGAAATTAACAAATGTTTAAAACTGAATTATTTTAATAATCTTTGTTGCAATCGATTTATAAAAAATAGTACAAAGAATTTACTCGCGCTGTATTCAATACAAACTCGAAAAACATGTGGATTATTGAAAATAAAACTAATTAAAATATGTTGGACATAGTAGTTTTAAATTAAATTTTACTATAATAATATTATAAAACAGCGAACATTATAAAACACTATTTTTCCTACATTCAGTATGAAAATATGATGTTTCTTATGATTAATATTTTGTATTGAGAATTTTTCATTTTTATAAGAATAAAATATGTTTAGTTGAACTAAAACATGAAACTTTTATTAAACCAAAATATCATGTTACACGGGTATAATACAGTACATATTTTAACTAATATACTGAACGACATAAATGTCACCTAGTAAATATTTTTTGCCTAAAAGATGATATTATATTGAATTACTATTTTTTCAAGATACGTCGTGTATGAGTGGGCAATATTATATTTTATACATCTTATGATGAATTTCGTGTTTCGACCACTTTAATTCAATAAACTATGCATAAAAGCGTCGATTGTAAATCAAATTTATTTATTTCAATAACTTCTGAAAGTGTTAATTTCCAATTAAACACTTTCATTTCATTTTGAATCTCTTAAAAACGTGATACCTTCTGGTAAATTATTATTAATTATTTATTCTTTAATTAATTTTTTAGATAATTTTTCTGTTATTTAAGGTCATTCTTTTTAGGTTTTTTTGAAGTCATTAAAATCCTAACCATAATCATTAAGTAGGTACAGAAGTTGCTGCACACAATGGGTATACTAAAATAGTAAAAACCGACGTTCGTCTGCAATGCATTTAGTATAAATGTAAATTATCTACGAGTAGACGTTATAATAATTAATGTATACGTAAATAGAGAAGTTAATACGAGATAAGTGGCGAGGATTCGGATGTCATACATTAGAACCTATGTGTCCCAGCAGAAATATATAATTTGCATTTTACACATTACAGTTTAAATGATTAGCTGATGTTGGAAAACTCAAAATATTTGACCGGTAAATGGGCACTGAAAAAAATCCTGCTAAAATTAACCCACATAAAAAACGTTTTAACACACACACACACACACAATTACATAGGTTTTACGGATGATGTATTAGCAGTTGACTTTTCAGGTGAAATATAATATAATATAAAACAAATCTGAATATCAGATCACCTGCTGCCAGCATTATAAGGCGCTGTAGAATTAAAGTGTTTAAATTTTTCAAAGTATTCTTACAACGCTCTACAGCTGCTATTCAATGATCACCCAGGATCCTTGGATAATTTATATATCTTAAACCCATACTCGAAAGGAAAAATAATTCAATATATACCTTTGATACAGTAGATATATAGGTACAGATTATTATACTTTTGTAAATAAAATATTTTATTCAAGTCGTACGATATTTTATGGTAAAATTAATTAGTAATTATTGTTATTTTATTGTTTAAATTAAAATTAGGCAGGGGGGACATTAAAAATCACTGGTCCAGAGACCTAATCCTAAGCAAGATCGACAATGCCTACGATGCAGTGAATGTGAACGTTTAGGAATTCATGTGTCACTGTTTCTACGGTTTTTCTTCGGCACACCAACCAACATCACACGGTGTTGTATTCACTTAATTACATGCTGTGCTTAAATAACACTCTCGGGGGAGTATTGAAACAACACTAATAAAAATATAAAATCTAACCCGATACTCTAAAGCCAGTGGTTCCCAGAGTATGTTCCATGGAACCTAAGGGTTTCTAAGGATACTGTTATCGAAAAAGATTAGAAACCACTGCTCTAGGCAACATCATATTCCGCTAATTATTACAACTTATACACAATTATTATATCATAAGCATTTGCCCCTTCTTGCATACCTATACAATTATAAAAGTAAACGTAAAAAAAAAAATTCGCCAAATATCTAGTAAAATCTAGTACGAACCATTTGTGTTTATACTATAAATGATACAATAAATAAATCAATAAATTACAATTTATAATTGTCGTTAACGATACTTACAGAACATAATATAATATTCCAAAGAACTTTCAACATTTCTCGAAAACAGCTGTTGAGTATAATAAAATAGTTTATGCTGTGTACGCTTTATTGATATTTAAATACCTGAAGTATAAGAACATTTTCTACGCTGATACCCATAGCATATGGCGCATTCAAACCTTTTCGATTTATTTCTGTATCGTCAGTGATGACCCAAGTGTACGTTTTTACCCAAATATTAAAGCTCTGATCTTATCTGATCACGAATCGAAGTACTTCTTTGACTAATTCAAAGTACAGCATATACAATATGAAATGTATTCAATACGTGTCCGTATGTAATAACAACTATTACAAAACGGTTACCAAAACGAATGATCGATAACTATACTCATTTGTAAAATGTCAACCATACCAAATAATAATAAGTCGAGAAAACTCGATCATGACAAGCTCTTTCCATTATTCCTGTTTCCTGAAACTCGAGGTATTCGTCTACCAAAAAATCGATTTTTTGAGTGCTAATAAAAACGCGAATAGATATATTTAGAGAGTAAATTGTTTACTATCGTTTCAAGAATATTTTACAGTTGACTTACACCAACGATTATGTGTAGTGTATGTGTGTGATAAAAAATGAAGATAATTAACAATAATTAATGGAATGAGTAAAATTAATTATAACGGTAAAAGTATACTGTATTATAATTCACTGGACACACAACAAATAATTCAAAAAGTATATTGGTGTGACAACAAGTATCTATAGACGTCTACATCTTTTAATGGTAATGAATAATAATAAGTTTTCCATTTAAAATGGTAATAAATAATAAAATAAACAATAATAAAATATATGATGAAATCACGTGTTAACTATACGCGTTACGACGATGGGCCGCTGACCACTATGTAAGGACCGTAACCATAACCTCGAAACGATGACTACTCTCACGACCGCTAGACCATCAACTACCGTTGTCCGTTATATGATGACGATGGCCCCACGATGCTATTGAATTTGCCCGAATGCAAATTCTTTTTTGATCATTTGTTCTAGCACGCGATTTGTAAAGGAGCACAGATACGAATCACTCCGCAGCATAATAATGATAAATAATAATAAAATACGGTCGTCACTGCGGTAATGGCGTACACTGACCGGATACAACACTCGCGATGTACTACGAATACGGACGGACGGAAGGTTGGTGAAACAAACGGCGACACACCGGACACAGACGTCCTAGAAGAACGCTTTTCGTAAGCGTAGTAAATTTTGCGAGTTGCTATAGCAACCAAAATAACAATCAAATAACTAATATCGTTGTCCAAGAAAGGTCTTTTGAAAATGCAGTTGAATATAAAACATCACCAAGCCAAAATCATTAAAACTGTGAGTGTAAAATGTTGTCCGTATTTACGTTTCATAGTGTAGACACCCACCAAGATAGGATTTTTACAATTCAACCTTTAAATGTTAAAAGGGATAAAAAAGGTGAGAATGAAAAATATTACCTATCCGGAACCACTGAAGCTATATTTATATATATATACATATATATTCATATAACTGGCAGGCAAATCAGGCAAATTAACCTCTGAGCAACGACGTGTAGCGAAAGCTGGTTAAATTATAAAAATCAAAGTTTATGGATGCAACGTTGTCCGTTGTACCCGTGGTAAAGGGTCTACAGTATTATCACAGCGAACGCGACTATGAGAGGGCCAGATGGGTGCCACATGTAAAATAACAAATACCGATATATCGATAATCGGCACTGATCAGTGAATTTCAATATATTCAAATTTCAAAGTATGGATAAAGTCACGTTAGAAATTTTTATAAACTAAATAGTGAATTATCTTAGTTGAACCTTATTGAACACCGACCGATGGGTCCTGCATAGGAGTACGTTAGTACGTAATATCTACTAATGTAATTTGTAATAAAAAATAATAATTATAATTTTGGTTATGATAACATGAGATGTTTAAAAAGGTATTCGAAAGAAAATTGGTTAGGGGGCCGCGATTTCTAAAAGTCTCTTTCATCAGGTATCCGTAATCTACAAAAGGTTAAGAAGCGCGGCTCTATGATATTTAGCATCATAATCATCTTATTATTGTTTACGCTGTATACAGAGTTTGATCGAGATATTGTCTCAAAGTTGGATAAAACAATTCCGATACATTTCCTTTTACAGTCCTTTCTCCTGTCTTAAATATCGTTCGAGGCTATGTACAATAAATAAGCAATCATTTGTTTCCCCAGCAACCCTAAAAGTACGTTTTTAACGCCTATTAATAGATTTTATTCTTTATCTACTACCTTGGTTTTTTCCATTCAGTTTCATTACGCTTACATCTATTTTTTGCCAACTCTATTCATATTGTTCAAAACTTTTCACTTGCAACGGTTTTGTTTTTCGTATTATCTATTAGCCCTTCTCAGTTTTCGCTTATTTTTATCAAATACTATTATATATTGTATTCATTAAATGGTTAAACAATTTATTGTAGAACTGTATTACTGTTACAGTGTTACATCATCAACTGGTAGTTTAGTTACCACAAAAAAAAACTATAATTATGAATTATAATACGAATTAAGATTTTAAACAAAAAATGTTGTTCAAAAATTATTTTATTTTATCTTTGCAATCTTTGACCAAACAAAATGTATTGTTATACACAGTCAATTATATTTACACAATTTTAAAAATGGTTCTAATTTATTATGAAGTTGTCTGAAAGGTAACTTTACGAAATATTATCTTCCATTATTAATTCACCAAAATAACGGTGACTTGGTGGATAACGTCGGCTATCAAAATGATTTCACGTAAAATTATTTATATTTAAATATTATACTTCCTTAATTTATTAAATAAAAATTTCTTTTATAATCTTTGAAATGAATTCAGTTTTATTTTATTTTTATTTCTATTTTATTCGGCGAATCACTCTGACCATTACTGATGTGAATGTGAAAATTTAGACATGTAAATAACAATGATAAGCTATAAAACAGTAAAATAATATATACAACAGACGATACATTGTTATGACTAGTAATATTTTTTCCTTCATACAAAATATAAAAAAAAAATGGTACTATGTTACAACTCTCTTATATAAAATATACGTTTCCATAATTACAAATTATAATTAAATAATTATATAATCATGTGATACATTAAATATAAAATTATGGGAATTTATTGACATCATAAATTAAACATTGTTTACGCAACAAATGTATAGTTTATTCGTTTCAATATTTTACGATTTTGTACATAAAATTAGATTTTAGATTATTGATATACGATACTTCATACGTCAACCAGCGACGAAAATATAATATTAGCAAAATCCGCTAATATTTCTATCGTAAATGAACTATATTGCTGTGGTACGGCGGGTACACAACACTTCACTGTATTAAAATTACTAGGACACTAGGTAAAGCTTAACAAGCGGAAAGAAAAAGAAAACAATACGGTTTTCTTATGGTTAAAGAAAAGAACACTTTATTCGTTGTACGAATAGAAGGTATTGATGACAACGGAAAATAAAAAAAAACGGGTGGGCCTCGCTTTGCTGAACAATTGGGGATGGAGTGTACCTCATCTATAGGATAGGTCATTATTACAATGGATTTGTTAAATTTGAATGCAATGATAGATATCATTGTATACGAATAACGATTTTGAACGGAGTTAATATGTTTGTCTAAAATGTGTATATAATAATATAGTATTTTATATTGAAATTGAATTATAATAACATTTCGTAAAATTTAAATTTAAAACAGTCATAAATTATTTTTTTTTAAGTCTGGTAGAAATTTTTTTATATATTTTTGAATGTAAGCTGATGGACAATCTAGTGTTAAAATTTTGAACCTAAAGCATAAACAGAAAAAATTTTATGAATTTTCAGCTACAAAATAACTTGCAAATTATGGCGATTTTAACATATTTTATACAAATTTTAAATTTATGGGCTTATAAAAAAAATTTAAGCGAAACCATCTCCGATATTTTTTAGTTACAATTAGTATAACTTATATTTAATCTTTAATATATTTTCAAGAGTTTTCGGTCAGCCAAAAAAATTTTATAGATATTTAAAAAAAAAACTTACAAAAATCGAAAATTTAAATTGTCTATAAATTAGTCAAAATACTTTGAAAACTTAACTACGTATAGAGAACACCAATATAAAGATTTGGTGAAAATTTCAAGTTGTTATGGTTTTTCGTTTTTGAGTTAGAGCAAATTTGAAAAACCGATATGATTTGTCAGTTTAGAATTTTATATATTATATTATATTTTACATGTAATTTTATGTCGATATTTGCTGTTCAAACGCTTATAAAAAAAAATTGTGCCTATGAATTTTGACGATTTTTGAAAGACAATAAAAACTACTTGTGTGAAATCTTCTATTAAATTTTCAAGTATTTTGTATTAGTCAATTTTTTTTTATCACCGATTATAAAAAAAAAAAAAAAAGAAAAAAATCGAATAAATTAAATACCTATAAGTGGCTTAAAAATCAATATAATATTTTGAAAAAAATATGACATAGAGGAAATGCCTATCTTAACAACTGGTGAAAATTTCAAGTTTCTGCGACTATACTTTTTGAATTATAACAAATATTTAAAATCGATAAATCGCTATTTTATGCAATTTCGTAAAAAAATAAATTTCAAACAGTCATAAAATATTTTTCTTTTGGTACGGTAGAAATATTTTTATTTATTTTTGAAGATTAGCTTAATGTTAAAATTTTGAACCTTAAGTATAAGCAGAAAAAATTTTATGATTTTTTATCTACAAAATAACTTACAAATTATCGTGATTTTCACACATTTTATACAAATTGGAGCTTTATGGGCTTATAAAAAAAATTTGAGTGAAACGATCTCCGATATTTTCTAGTAAGAATAAGTTAAGTTTATTATAAACCTTGTATTAAATTTTCGAGAGTTTTCGGCCAGCTAATTAAATTTTATAGATGTTTAAAAAAAAAAATTTTACAAAAATCGAAAATTTAAATTGTCTATAAATAAGTTAAAATATGTCAAAATACTTTGAAAACTTAACCATGTATAGAGAACATCAATATAAAGATTTGGTGAATGTTTCAAGCTGTTGCGGTTTTTCGTTTTTGAGTGAGAGCATTTTAAAAAAATGTAGTTTGTAAAAACGTGATTTAGCGTAAAATTTCCCATTTTTCGTAATTTTTTTGTCGTTTTTTTCGATTTTTTCAAAAAGTATTAAAAAAGTTGGATTTTTGACTTGCCCAAGTACCATCTACATTCACTTTCCTTTCAGAAAATTTGCTGTTTTAGCAAATCGAAGCATTTGTACTGCAAAAAAAGTTGTCCTCGGACACAAAAAAAAAAAAAAAAAAACACATCATTGTAAAATCAATAGATTCCATCACTCCATTCAGAATCTAAATTAAACAATGATGGTGCGACCACGGGGCGGTGCGTGCTGTTGCGTGGTCTCCGACGGGTACGGGGAGTTAACGGCGCTGGTCGTGGAACGTCCCCGAACACGGATCCAAACGGACTCACAGACCGGTTCAAAAGTTCCACCGAGCGGACGTCGCAATCGATGCCCGCGACCCCCTCCCAGTGATGGATTGTGGTACGGGTTATTGCTGCGACGCTGCGTGCCGCGGTCTGGTGGTTGACAAGAGAACAAAGGCGCGGTCGGCGACAGTCGTTTCTATAACGGCTGCCGCATTGGTCCGCGTCACTATCAAATACACAAAATTATACAAAATACAAAATACAGTTTTATATGCGATACTTAACATATTATTCGATATCAAGTAACAAAACAAATTGGTTATTTAATTTTTTTTTTTTTCAGGAAAAAATAGTACACCGTTTACAAATAACTTTAGTACTAACTAAGCATATAGATAATAGTTTTTTGTGATCATCTCAAATTCAACATATATTTTATAATAATTCAAATTATATTTTTCAACGTATTAATTTAAAAACGGTCCGATGAATATAAATTTGACAGTTTAAGTGTTGAATTTTATTTTTTTTTTTGCTAAATAACTAAATAATTTATGAGTTACCTGCGAATGCTATTTTCACTAGTTATTTTTATATAATATATATCTAGTTATTCTATAAAATTTTAATCTTATTCCCATTTAAGTATAAAATACATTTAAATTAAAAATAGACTATAATAGCTTATTTATTTTAAGCTTAATTAATTATTTACAATTATATTAATTATTTGAAAAATGCACAATACCTCTTTTTTTCTTTGCAAAATATAATCTTTTTTTAGATTCTGAACTTTTAGAGGAGTGATGGAATCTATTGATTTTATAATGATGTTTGTTTTTTTTTTATTATTTTTGTGTCTGACAACACCTTTTTTGGCAGTAAAAATGCTTCGATTTTCTCAAACAGCCACTTTTCTGATAGGAAAGTGAATATACATTGTACTTGGGTGATTCGAAATCAAGTTTTTCAATACTTTTGAAAAAAATTTAAAAAAACGATAAAAAAATTACAAAAAACTGGAAATTTAACGCAAAATCACTTTTTTCCAAATTACATTTTTTTTTAAATTTTCTAACTCAAAAACGAAAAACCGTAACAAGTTGAAATTTTCACCAAATCTTTATATTAGCATTCTCTATACATATTTAAATTTTCAAATTATTTTGACATATTTTGACTTATTTATAGACAATTAAAATTTTCGATTTTTGTAAAAAAAATATTTTTAACATATTATAAAATTGAATTGGCTGTCCAAAAACTTTTGAAAATGTATTAAAGGATTAATTATAAGTTATACTAATTGTAACTAAAAAATATCGAAGATGGTTTCACTCCAATTTTTTTTATAAGCCCATAAATTTCAAATTTGTATAAAATATGTAAAAATCGCCATAATTTGCAAGTTATTTTGTAGTTGACAATTCATAAAATTTTTTCTGTTTATGCTTAAGGTTCAACATCTTAACACTAGGTTGTTCATGAGCTAATCTTCAAAAATATATAAAAAAATTTCTACCGGCTTTTAAAGAAAAAATTGCATGACTGTTTGAAATTTAAATTTTTACGAAATTGCATTATAATTCAATTGAAATATAAAATACTATTTTATTATATACACATTTTAGACAAACATATTAACTCCGTTCACAATCGTTATTCGTATACAATAATATCTATCATTTCATTCAAATTTAATAAATCCATTGTAATAATGACCTATCCTATAAACGAGGTGCACTGCACCCCCAACTGTACAACAAAACGAGGCTCATCCGTTCTTTTTTTTTCATTAAATTTAATTCAACAGAATTTATTGTTAACTATATCTATTACATAATTTACTCTTTTAAATATTTTAAAATTGCAGTGTGAAGATAGACGAACATTTGTTAATTTTAACAGTGATCACGTGTGACTGTAAAATTATTACTGAACTTTAAACTTTAGCAATTTTATAAAAGTAATTACGGTAAACAATAAAATTATGAAATTTTACATATATTGTAAAATTTGACAAATTAACAAAGTAAGCAACGGGAATGTATAAAATAAATTTTTAAATTATAAATTTTATCCATTTTCTACACGTTTTAGTTGTTCCATTAACTAACTGATTTCACACTTTAACTGTAATATAGATATAAATTGAATTTTTTTTCTAGTAATAATTTTTACTTGCCGTAAAATAATTATTTGTTTTATTATTATTGATACTTTGGTATAATTTTTTCACTCATGTGATTTAATACGTAATATAATTCTGAAGATTTTTATTTAGCCCTGTATACTATATATACCTTATGCATAAAACATTTTGCAGCCATTGACCATTTTATTTTCTTGTGTGGAAACTTAAAAATTATAAAATTAATAGAAAATACTCCATTGACTCCAGTTGTAGCTGTTTTTTAATCATTCAAATACATTAATTTTTATTTTCGTAGCAAGACATTTTAAAACGTAAAGTTGGTATATTTAATGTTTGATTTAGCGTTCTAGCAAGCATAAGCTCCTAAAATTCAGGTGTTTTCGTTTTGACTTATACCATAAATGTTACAAACTATAATGAAATAAACATAATATGATATAAATAAAAAAAAAAATTGAAATATTCCAATTTTTTGTTCCTAGGTAAAAAAAGAAAACAGTTATTGATAAAATAAGTTAATTGCTCACGTTTTAGAACAAAAAAATATGTATTGTCATTAATTTTATCAATAATGAATTTAATAGTAACTGTTCGTACTATAAAAATTATTTGAAAAATATATTAGTATAAATTCATAAAATAATGGAAGCCTGAAGTTGTTTATAAATTCTTCGCCTAATTGAAAAACTTGATTGCCAAATAACTTTACTGAGCTTCAAATAAATTCATCTAAAGTCCCATAAGCATTTCTTACAACATTACACTACATATTTTATTTTTATTTAAATTTTAAAATAAATAAAATTGGTTCCTATACAGTTTTCACTTACCAATCTATTGAAAAACCATCTCATTTTTTTACCAGTTCATTTCTTCATCATTGCATAACTCATTGAATAACAGTGATTATTCAAATGCATTGTTATAATTAATTAATGTCGATATTATAATGAAATTATAAATAGTCTAGGTATTTAATAAATTAATTTAATTTAATTCGGAACATACGAGTATTATCTTTTTTTGGTCCTTGAAGTTTTTGCTCAGTTGATATTTGATTCCTTGTACTTTTCTAATAATTATATAGTTACCTTATATTTTACTATACATTCTTTTTTTTATATACATAAGCCCAAATGAAACATTGTTCATTGTCATTAAATCCATGAACGCAGTAACCAATTACCGATTCTTTCGTATTCGTTGGCTTTGAAAAAATGTTTATCGAAATATACAACTGAGCAAATCATTTGTTTCCCTTTAAATAAGCTTAACAATTTAATAAAAACTGATAATCTTTTTTGAATAAATTATTTTATTATAAATACATTGTAAATTTATGTCAGCTTTCAGTAATTATTATTATTTTTTTTTTTTTTTTGCATCATATTATTTTAATAACATTTTATATTTATTTTATTCAATTAATTAAAACAAATCAACCACACAAATCCCTCACTCAGTAAAATATATTTGAATGCAATGTATAATTTCAATCATTATTGGAATCAATAGTTATAGGTGTTATTTAAATATTTTATATAACCAACTTTATTAGAGAGATTATAATTATTGAACAATAGCAGGAGTGGCCAAACGGTCGACCGCAGACAATTTCAAAGTCGATCATGTTCGAGTTTATTTTTAGGGACACGTGTTTGAAAATTAATCGATATTGTAGTCAACAAATTGTCGATAAGTTTTATCTAAGTGCATATAATTGATATGTCGAATAACAATATCCACAACAACAACAAGGTAATCTAGAAATACATTTTATTACTACCTATGCATTTAAAATTTGATATAGATTTCTCTCTTAAAACTTAAACACCTAAAAAGCAGATAAAAGTAATTAGATTTAGGAAATTTTTATTTATTATTACATTATTTTTATTAATTAGTAATTAGTTTATAATATTTATTGTATGTTTATATACATTTTATGGAAGTATGTTTCTAAATAATAGTTATTCAATAATAATAAAATTTTTCTATGGAAGTTGATCATGACCAAAAAAAAATTTGCCTGGCCTTGAATTGTAGTAATACATTTTTGTTTTTTATTTATGTGAAATATTTAGGACATTAATGAATTTTGTTATCTAACATTTGCATTGAAATGTATTTATCATCTTCTTACCGATTATATTGAGTACACATTTCTTTTTATGAAAATATTTCACTCGAATATTATTTGCATGCGTATTAATCATGCATATATTTACAGTGGAATCTTGATAATTCATATAAGTTCGAAGAGAAAGAAATATAATTTGAATTATCAAACGCTAAGAGTTATCAAATGAATTTGAGTAAGATATGCGCAGAAATTTATTTTCTTTTGACTAACGAGATTTCAGTGACACTATATTATTTATATGCTATACTCAGAAGATTTGAGGAACATTATTTAATCACTGTAATTTTCTGGAAAACTTCAATGTTTTTAATAAACAATAGTAAATTATTTATTTTTTGGCTGTTAAAACTAATAGTATGTACAATTATAATGTTCTTATAAACCATATATGCTACCTATGAAAACGGTTTCATTTTTCCAAATTATCATCAAATTAGATGATTCATAGAAAATTGTTGTCTCTGTATATTTCAAAAAGCTATCATCGCAAACCACTTTTTTGAAGGCTTTTACTTACATATATAGGTCGTCATAGTCTCATTAAATTCAAAATCCCCCTAAATTGTCGTGAAATGAAACGAGAGATATCGATCCAACCCCGATTATAGGGGTTTACAATGTGTGTGCAATGCTAACGATCTAGTCAATACAACATGAAACGTACGTATAGTATAATATATGTATTATACCTATGTAATACAATATCATTTGTATATATTTTCAAGAATAAAACTGTAATTATGCATGGCGTAATAAACATGTAAATAAATGACTTTGTATTACGGTGTATAAAAAAAAAAAACTATGAAGATTACGTTGATAATTAAAAGTACTAAAATTGAGTTTTTTTTCATCATAAAGCAAAAATAATCGGCAATACTCGTTTAATGTTCAGCTATTCAAAGATAACAGGATTATTAAAATTTAAAAAAAAAATACTTGTATATAGGATTATGACACAGATACACATTTCTTTTATACTTTTCGCGTAATTCTTGGACAAGTACAGCTAAAAGAGTCAGTAAGTATTAAAAATTAACGGTTTGAATTATTCTCGGCACTAACCTAAACAGATTAAGTACATGTAATTTTAATCTTTAACCAAACAACAAAAATGTTATTAATAATTTATAAGCGAATTCAACTAATTTAATATTTTATAGTACTCGGATGTTAAAAAATAAATATACAAAAAAACCTTGTATTTATATTAATTTCACGTATAAATGTTATTATGTCTTGTGAACATAAAGCTTTAGCAAATTTATAAATAAAAAATAAATGATAAACAATTTAAATGTATATACTTTTGGATAAAATGTTGAATTTTTCCAGAATAAAATCCACTTGAAATATTTGAGTGATTACATTATCAGAATCAATTACTAACTATATATTATTTATTTCAGACTACTCAATGCTCACATAGTCACGTACCTGGTATAATTATAGGTCTTAACTCTTAATAATATTATTATAAAATTTTAACGGTATAAATATTCTCGATTCTGTACGGCAACATTTTGTTTTTCGTAATGATCCTATACGCATACACAAGTATAATTATGTGTATAATAGCGTAACGTTGTTATACTTAAACAAAATTAATTTACTCGTGTTTTTTATCTAACATTTTTGTATCTTAAAATACCAACGCGGCAACGCGCAGTTTGTAAACTTTGTTGGAAATTTCAAACACGCCGTATTTCGAAAATACAGTCATGCACTCTGCGTGCATATATTATAAATAGTTACAGTTTGTAATGAGAGATGAAGAAAAAAAAGTCCAACAAAAAATTACTTTGAAGACAATTTTATTATTTTCATTCTAATTTCATAAGTCGAAATGTTTAACGTCTGAACACACATTCATTGCATTGTTATAGTAGTAGTTCTACGGTAGGAATTTCGAAAAATTACTATGCTTCTGTTTGATGAAAACATTTCTATAGTTCAGTTTGAATATATTATTTTGTACGGTTATCACTATGCAGTAACGGGCTAGATTCGTGTGTTATCGAAAATAAATGATAAAAAATGAGCACCCGACTTTAAAAACTGTTTTTGGACGCTTCATTAAAATACGCGCAAACAAACGTCGATGAAGTGTAAAAATTAGTAACGGTGGGCCTTTATAAATATTTGTAACCGACGCGCAACGGGATCAAATTGATTGAACTCTGTTTTATTCGAATGCAAACTCAAACGATAGTAAAATATTAAAATGTATGCAAAATGTTACAATAACATTTTCACGCCACCATGACGGTCCCAAGACATATTCGTGGAATTTAGTTTTGCAAATGACCCGCCATTGAGCCGTGAACATTTCACGTAGACCAATGTCAAAAGAATAAAATATATATAACAATTTTTCCACCACCGACAATTCGGAGATAGTGAAGTCTACAAAGTACAGAGTACACCTGGCGTGTTCGGTAAATATTATCGACTCGCTGAAAGCTTCGTACGGTCGGTCAGGGAGGCATTTTCACCAATACAATTGAAAATCGTCTGGATGGTGTGGAAAGTGCAGAGCAGGTAGGAATTTCGGCACTCTATTGTTATAACGCACCGTTCCAAAAACCATATTATGTTTAATCTGGGAATGACGTAATAAATAAAAAAATAAAATGAATGTGCGCACGCCATATTTATATCTGAAAAATTTAAAAGAATATAATTGCAGTGAAGACCGTTTTACTATGGGTTATAAACGTTCAAAAAACAAAACCCGATGAAATTTTAAAAACAAAACAATAGATAAGCGCTTAATCAGCTTACGTACCATGTACCTGTTACTGACTGATGTTGTAGACTCTTGATAGTATTATATTGCTCTTTTGAGTGATTAGACGCAGGTACTGTGATAGAATTATCGATACACGTGAATAAACAATATTCAGACCTTCAGGGTACTTTAAAGGCACCTATTATTAATATTCCATTGTCTAGGTACGGCAAAATAAAATACTGAAACTAGGGTTTAATAAACAATATCGATTACATAGTGTTCCATGTCAAATAAACAAAATGCAGAATTTTCGTTTCCGATACCATTTGGGAACTATGCATGTTGCCATTTTAATACGCATTCCGTTCGATCAAAAGTACTTTTGAAGAATTGCTTTGAGTTTCAGACACATCTCATAAATAATTGTCGGTATGATTAATATACGGAATAATAATTATATTGTTCGCTAGATTATCGAATACATTTTTCTCATGGTAAACAATATTGTTGTAGATCTTAAAGTGTATGTGTATCGTGTATGTGAAACACATTTAAAGGAATCCCACGAAAAACCATTTGTTTTTACTGATATAAAACTCAATTCGTTTTGAAAATTGTAATATCATCATTAGGCATTTATGTTTGATATGAATAACCGTCGTGGATTAAATCATTTCTTCTTTTTTTGTGTTGGATATAACCTAATGAAATATTCATTATATACTATGTACACTAATCATAGTATAAATAATATTACTTTATGTCACTTTATATACGAAATACGAATAATATTATGTACACCGTTAATTTAATATTAAATTATAATAAATCCACTCGCCTATATCGTTAACCAATAATATACATGCGCGTTATAATAATACAACTTTTAATTTTGACCAAAAACACCAAGCTAAAACTAAATTATAATCAACACGAGTTCAGTCTCATGAATACCACTGAAAGTACGGATCATGATTTATATAATAAAAGAAAAATATTTGAATAATATAATATTATATGTATATATGCAGTACATATATTATATGTGTGTGATTTCTTGAGAGCAGAATTTTAACCCTCAGGCTGGGATATAAAATCTCTACATTAAATTTAGATGCTGGAAAATATAATTCAACTCAACCATAATACATATTTAGTTATATAATATGCACTTACGTATATTTTTGAATAAAAAAAAATAGTCTACGATATAATAATAATTAAAAATATATTATTCGCTTTGCTATGAAATAATAGTAACATAATCATTTGAATACACTATTAATTGAGCTTATTATAAAAAGTTCAATTAATTTTTTTTTTATAAATTATTTTAAACTAATTCTAAACTATGATCGTTTATATTAATAGTATACAATAAAAAATGTGTTTGAAAGTATAATACATTAAACTTCGTTGCTTCAATTACAATTTTCTGAATAAATGTATAAACATATAAAACAAATTTACAATTATTTACTTCAGTAGTGAAAAATGTAATATGGATTAACTGAAAACAAAAAATAAATATAACATAATAATATCATAACATTCACGTAATAATTTTATTTTCTTACAGAAGCAGATAAAAATCACGTTTTGACGTGTTGATCCTCTAATAGTAGGAATAGATCCCAAAATATTATTCATTTTTCATCATGTTAAAAGTAATACAATTTTGTGTGGATTTCAATAGTTTTAATGTTTTTATTATGTGTGTTGTAATATAGATTAACTATAAAATAACAACTGTTTTGTTTTTTTTTCATTGAATCTTAATAAGGATAAGTTTAATTTATTTATAAAAAAACCAAATTAGTTTTCCTTTTGTTTACTAAGTACTTTAAATGAATGCAATATCAAAAAAGTAGAATTTTTCATTGCATTTACAAGTATTTTGGCCCAGCAACAATTTATCAACAATTATAAAAAAAAAAAAATTTCAAACAATTCAACTGTCTTTATACAGTTCAAAAAAGGCAAAATATTTTAAAAATATATAGACAATGCTAATATTTGGTGAAAATTTCAACTTTTTACAATATTTTGTCTGAGTTACGTATAACAAAATAAAAAAAAATTGATTTTGTCATAAACTGGTTTCACGTAAAAATTCCTGTATTTCTTGAAGTAACCCTTCAAAGATCCAAGTAGATTCACTTTCCTTTCAAAAACGTTATTGAAATCGAAAATCGAAATATTATTATTACTGCTCCAAAACATGAAGACAGACACATAAAAAATATATATATATACTTCATTGTAAAACCAATATATTAATTACTCATTCAAAATCTAAAAACATAATCATAATTATTACTAAAATAAAAATATAATAACCAATTATTGAATAAGTTTTATTAACGATTCAAATAATATGGTTTTTGAGATTTTTAACACGCGTTTATGACCAATCATTTCCATATCCAAATACATTTATATTAATAACAATGCAATCGTTCCACGTGGAATTACCATTTCGCTAAAATATTTTAATTTGTTTGAAGAAAATTTAGCTTTTTATTTTTCGTGAAAGGTTTTTTCTTGGTGCTCAGATAAAAGTGAATGTTTACCAAGATAAGCTGTGCATATATTTTCTGCACGTTTTAACAGTTTTCAGTATTGCGTTTAGTCTAAAGTAAACGCCAAGTACTGTTTTATTTTCTTTAATAAAATGTTATTCAAATATTGAACCTTGTTTGTATTAAACACACTTCAATGTTGGCTTTTTCTAATGTTTCGCTTGGAAATGATATCAAATTTTAATTTTAAGTCGGGAAAAACATGCTTCTTGAAATTTTTTTTATTTTAATCATACGCCTACCTACATAAACCATAAATAAACACTCCACGTGAATAAATATAATTTTATTGTTCCACTATACCTGTAGTTTTCGTCCCAATTCTACAGATTCTAAATAGTATTGTAACCATATGAAAAGAACTGGTCTCCAAACATTTATTAATTGACTGTTTATCTTATTGCTGGATTACCGAAGAGCTTATAATTTTGTCACGTACGGTTAATTGTGTGTTCAAAGATAAATCGATGAAGATCCACAGTTTTAACATGTGTACTCATCTTGCACGTGTAGACTGCATTTAACTATAATTGTGATAATTCTGTTCGATTCTGTATGAAATGAGGAATGAATTAGTTTATCATAATGCATGATGTGTAATGTGTGTAATTTTTAAATTATTTCTGTCTGTGTATATGATTTCTATCAGGAGGAATATTCCAATATTTACAAACCTATAAATGTTTTGAAAAACAATTTTGTATGGTTTGTAATTTTTTAATTTTTTCGATAGTTTTCTCAATAATAGAGAAAACGGTGTATGAATATTAAAAAATGTTTATCCAGGAATTCAGAATTGGTATTTGTTATTTTAATTAAAACTGTAGAAATGAGTACTTATGTATCAGATAATATATTACTTACACAGTGTTTCAGGATAATTTAACAAATGTAATAACTTTTGTTCTATTTATTATTTTTCACAGTTTTTTGTTTATATATAAATTATATTTTACTGTGTTACATTAATGACAAAATACAATTTTGATTTTTAAATTTTGAATTCTAAAAATAAAAACAAAAACACATATTAATACTATTTTGTTGTAATGCAGTACATATTGTAATATTCATTTTTTTTAAAAAAAATAAAAACCAATTAAAAATAAAGGACAAAATAAAAGTTATTGCATAGTTTGTTGAATCATTTCAAAATGCCCTAAATATATTATTATTCATTTTTATAAACATAAACTGATCCAACAGAGGCCTCTTTTTACTCAGAATAAATTGCTTTTTCTTTTTTTTTTTGAAAGCTATGGTATAAACTATATATAAAGTTCTTAAATTCAAAAGACCAATAAAACAATTTCAGGCATCTCCGTTGAGAGTCAATACTCAATATTCTTGCTTTCATGTTAAAAGTGGTTATGCACTGCTGTAATAACATTTAAGCATTTCCGTTTTAAACGGATTTCCGTTTCATACTGCAGATTCCATTTTAAGTACCTACTTACTATTTATGCATTATTATGTACAACTAAGTGGCATAAAAAGGCGTATAAATAATTACGATGTGTTCTTTTATAACGATGTGAGTTATTAACATATTATAAAACTTGGTAATTGCCCTGTAGTTTGACATAGATAAAATCTAAAGCAAATGTGTCCATGAAAGTTTGACAACCAGATATATGGTCAAAAAAGAACTCGTGCAGTACAATGATTGTTCATCTAATAATCCGATATCCTTTGGACGAGGAATGCGTATATATTATAACATATTTTACTTTTAAATTAACAAAAATAGAAAATGTGAAAAGTCTGTTTGTTCAATGGTAAACAATATAATAATGCTTGACTTTAATATATAAAGCGTCCTGTGAAAAAAATAAATAAAAAAAATGCCGTAAAACTAGTAATGTAATGTCGTATTGCCTCGATACCAATCGTCTAACGTAGATCACATGGGAGGGGGGGGGGAGGTGAATCCAAATATTTTTTCTTCTTTTTTATCTCGCTTAAAAACGTACAAAAAACCATCCGTGTCCTTGTTCCGTCAACGTATGTATCACCGTGAGGGAATTCCTAGCGCGTGTGAAAAATACAAACGACCGCGGGTCTCTGCTGTTGCGTGGATGCGACGTGTCGCACCATAGTGTTAGCGTCACGTGTAACGGAAGAATATTAAGTGCACGTGTGTGTGTGTGTGTGTGTATATGTGTGTAGATACCGAAAGAGAAAACATAAAAACGAATCGAAGTATCGGACGGAAAACGACGGGCAGTACATACTATACATATATTACATACGTGACGATACGGCGGGAAGAGAAAACAGCGAAAAACACGCGACACGACAGCGTACAGCGTAATTGATCAGGGAGCTTGTGTGTACATATATAATATTGTACACAAGTATATGGGTGTGTGTGTGTGTGTGTGTGTGTGTGTATGTGTGTGCAAACGAACGCGCATTCGTCGGCTGTACCAGTGTTAGGGTAGAACGTGGTATATAACGACGGCGGCGGCGGCGACAGGCACTCGAGTATATTGGACCCGTGGAGAGCAATAATTGACAACGGTTGTGGGGGGAAGGGGGTGGTTTTCGCAAGATCGGATATATATACGGGATGTACGCATCCGGTTCGGGCGGCAGCGTTAGAGGGTGCGTCTTGCCGTCAACGGAAATACCCCCGTCCGGCGGCGGCAGTGTCGGTCCAAACGTTGTACACCCTACACCATCGCCGCCGCCGCCAAGGGTAGTGTCGCGCCAAACGCGGGCAAAACGCACACCAAAGTCGGTGGCGGCGGCGGTCGTCATGGTAACGGCTTGAGAAAGGTGCCGAAATCGCTTCGCTCTCGAATTCCGCTCCGGGTCCAGTAGCTCGTCACGCGCGAGAAACGCACAACACGCGAGTGCTGTTGTCCGCGCGCGCCCCCTGCACTACCGACACGGCGTGCAACAATCACCGCCGTGTCGCCTTCCCTTCGTTTTTACCACTTTACAGTCCCTCTTGTCGACGCTTTACCGGCCTTTTTGGGGGCTCCTTTTTTCGTCCCTTCCACAGCCCCTTTGTCGTCCTTTTTGTCAGCCTTTTTGGGGCCCATTTTCCTGGCTATTTGACGGCCCTCCATCGTCCCTTCGGTGGCCTTTCGTCGTCCCTTTGACGTCCACGCGTGTCGTATCGTTCCGTGCACACGTCGTCGTATGTCCCTGCAACATCCGTCCACGATGATCCGAGTGGCCGTCGTCGCCCTGCTGCTGTTGCTGCTGTGCTACGGCTGCGGTCGGGCGGACCCTTCGTCCCCGGTCACGATCCGATCCGGCGGCAGTGGTGGTGCCGGTGGTGCCGGTGGTGCCGGTGGGGGCACCCGATGGAAGCATCGGGGCACCGGCGGCGTCGTGGGCATCGGTGGGTCGCGATCCACGTCGCACAAATGGCGCGCGGTCGGCCAACCCGACATGGACCTGAACGTGGGCATGCTGGTGCCCAAGACGAGTTTCGGCGTGCGCGGCTACCTGCGGGCCATACACGACGCGATGCACGGCATCAACAAGGCGTACAAGAAGAACCACACGATGAACTTTAGCAAGCTGTACGAGTTCGAGGCGCAAAACGTCAGGTACCGGATGATGTCGTTGACACCCAGTCCTACAGGTTGGTGTGCGCCCCGTGACTTATGCGCGCGTACAATAATATAAATTCGAACCTTCTATCGCACTCTATCCTTATCCTTTCTTCCGCTCTCGATACCACTGTATACCATTTCCGGGGTATCCGTTCGCCCAAAAACTTTTTCACACGTTTCGTCCACTAGAGCGATCAAGTAAGTGTTTTAAACTGACAATAATGACCGAACTTTAATAAGATATTTGTATGCAATAACTGTTTTAAAGATGTGGAATACAAAATAGCTATTTTAATTTTGTCAATAATAAAATAAGATTGTAGACTTTCAAATTTGAATTCCAAAAGTAAAAAAAAAAAAAGTTTTAACACTTTTTGGTTGTAGCACGGTATCTACGTACTTTAAATATTAATTTAAAAAAAATTAAAATTAATGGATAGAAAAAAAGTTATTGCATATTTTGAATCATCCTGAAATACCCTAACCCTGTGTATGTCCAGCTGACAGTATTTTACCCGAAAAAATTATTTATGTTTTACCCGTTAATATTTTGCTTACATCTGTAACACTATATACTCATCTGTTGTCGACAATGATCACGATATTATTTTGTTTTATATTTTTCAAACATATATATTAAACGACGAAGAGGAATTTTACATTCTGCAGCAGGCTGCACATTTATTAATGATGATTTACACGGAATGTCATATATCATTACTACAAAGTTTAAAACATAACCGTAATAATGTACATTTACTTTATAGAAGTTCCGTGAAACTCTCGGATCACTCCTAATTCCTTTCACTATTATGAATAAGAAATACAACTTGAAATAATTGTATTCTAAAAACATGTGTCAAAAGCCGTTATAGTTTCGAAATTCTGAGATTAATAAAAATTGACTTCCGTAAAATAAATAAAATAAATATGTAATATTTTATTAATAAAACTATTAATTATAAAGAACATTATAGTTTGTAAAAATACACAACGATAAATCACAGCGAAGTGAAATATTTTTAAAACAAATACGTTATAAAATTCAATATTATCAAATCAATTGATATTATACATGAAAAATTAGAGTATTTTTAGCAACGTCTAATTTAATCATGCGTCTTAAACAACATCCATCTAAAACCAATAGCCCACATAAAATATAATATAATAAAACCATAACATTCTAATAAGCCAAAAAAGCGTTATATTATCTTTTTTTTCATCAATTGCATGATTTTATCCATTTATAATATTTATGCTATGTAACACGTTTCGGAATTGCTTACGTGAGTAAAATGGTTAAAAGATACATTACTTATACAATATACATGATTGTTGTCGAAAGATTCATATTTCCGGGCTTTTTCTAATCACTTCTCATTTGGCAAAGACGATATTTTACTCATCATAGTTTGTATTCATTATTTGTTTTCTATCGACAATGACCATTATCATAATAACGATAATTGATACCGTATGGGCAAATTTTTTTTTAAAATTATGGTTCTTTTTTTTACATAAAAAATGTAATACTTGCAACTTGAAACCCACGTCAAGGCCCATCTCTGCGCGTAATCCAGCCGCTTCCGGTGTCACCGGAATAATATCGTTTTTCAATACGTTCAGATACAAAGTTATACATATAATATAAACTATGTGTATATCGAATTGTTCGAATACCACGATCCGGGAGTACATTACTTATTCGCAATATGTAATAATAATACACGATATTGTCATCGCGTATCTATTACCATTTCATCACCTCAACGCCCTTATGGATACTTCAAAGCACCTGCCAGCTGAATCTTCTACCCGTATGAGGCACGAAATGTTTTATCTGAAAAACGCGCGAAATATACTATCCGAAATCGCGACTAGCCGCTGCTAAGCCATTTCATCTCTTCGAACTATTCTAGCGGTGCAGGGAAATATTTATAAAAACTATCATGTAACGATAAAGTCTCAGTAATATTATTATTCTACTAAATTATCCTCCGTAACGTTATACGAGTAAATGCATGACTTCCTCGTTAAGCCAGTGGAATCGGAAAGCGTATACAAATCCTGAGGGTTTGTATCCACTTAGGCTTAGATTTTAATATAACACATTTAAGTTTGAGTTTGAGTTTAAGTTATTTTTCCAATCCGATTCGATAATTCCAAAGGATATAGAGATTAACAACTTTTGAAGATTTTATCTCTGCACCTACTATATCGAGTCCAGAAGAATACGCGCATGATAAACGCGAAAATAAATGAAACTAATTAAATTTATTGCCTGCGTGCACACACATAAGCTTCGACTTATTAGTTAAACGTAATACCATTATAATTTATCATCGGCAAGCCGTTTCGTATAATAATAACTGAGCTTCATACAATAATACATTATATGTCAAGAGTATCTTGCAAATGAATACAAATTTACCCTAAAACACGTTCGGTTCCGTACAAAAGTAAACATTTAATATATGCTAATTGGAAAATAAATGCCGCAAAATCTAATCTAAATATGATTTTATGCAAATTAATTTTGAGACCTCCTTCGCGTATGGCAAAGGTTGAATTAATTTTTTTTTTTTTTTGTTGTGTTTTATAAATGCGTTTATTTAATCGGAATATAATAATTAATTTTTTGATTTTATGAATGCAGAAAGAACACAAAACTTGTTTGATTAAATCAAAATGATTCTCCGGGATTTTCATCACTTCGTTTATAATAATTAATGTAAAAGCGATACTGTACTACTAAGTCGTACGAATAATTAAAGCAGTTAAGTATAGACGATATTGAGTTACAATCATATAAGTATTAACAATTTATTATAGTTGGTTGAATTTCTGTAGAACTTTTCTCCGCATTCCACGTTTAGAGTAAAACGTTTTTTATGGTAATTATAAATTCATTACTTTCTTATGTACTATTAAAATATTATGTAGGTATTTTTGATGTTCGGAAAATTATCCAAACACTATGTTATTATTAGTATAGATGAGTAAATTTTTCTACAGAAAACACTTATAGAAATGACACGGGATTATAAATATAATCTATATAATATATTTACAGAATTATGGAGGTACTTTATAGTTATTTCAACCCACTGATATCTGTATCTGTATGTCTGTATAATTCAAACTATAAGTTTTACCTTTCAGACGCCCAAATAGTTTTTATGCAAAGAAATTATCTGTAGATTTAAAGAAGACGTCGTGCATTTGTTTTCAATTTTTAAAAACTATTGTCGATAAATTTTCTAATAAAAGTTTTCCTCGTTTAAGATATATTTTATTTTTAAAAAGAAATCATTGTAAAATAAAAATTTAAATTAAAATATAGACACGTGCATGAAAATCGTTTGCAGCCTTGACTATATATTTGACAACGTATATTCGCAGTGTGACTGCGAAAATATCAATTTTTGAATAATTCAACTACACTTGAAATTTATCCTTTTGTAACTTTATATGTGTATACCGTCGCATATGCGTAGTGTATATACCTATAGTGAACAATTCGGAGATTTAAAAACTTTCTGCGAGGTAATTTATTTAAATTCTATACAGAGTTGAACGCGGAAATCCTTGGCTACAATATCTGTATTTAGAAGATAATATAAAGTTTAAATTAGATATCGTCTCTACTACGTTGGGCATTGATGAACTTGAGCCCTTTGACACTGGCAATTACAAGAAACCATGCGTAAAATGCCAATGTGCGCATATTACGGTCGAGAAATCTTCACGGAATTTGATTCTAAATCGACCACCAAGGTAGAGACGTGTTGTAATACAATTGTACAACATGCTTCTGGATTATAAGCTGAGATTAAACTAAATTGTAATACCATGTAATTAGTATTTTTTTATTTTTTATTGAAATTTTTATAAAATAATTAATATTGACGATGAAAACATTGAAAACCTATATTACTAGTTATATACAACCAAAATACCTACTAATTTGTCACACAATTATAGAAAAACCGGATTGTTTATCAAAATGGATATAATATACGTCGAAGGAACGAAATTTCAATGCTTATAACATGTAATATATAATATCAACTACATCTGCAGCCGTTGCTGTACTTTTACATTTTTAGATTCAAATCAATCACAAAGCAAAAAGCATGCTTATGCATATTTTATAATAAAATTAGCTCTTGTAATGCTGCATGGTCGAGCATATATTATTATTTATCTACGTCATTTAAAATAAATAAAAAATGAAAATAAATGTTATCTCATACTTAAACCATACTCCTTCGTTTTAAATAATTAAAAGTACTTAAAAGATATTTTCATCCGTCGGTCGATTGGTAAAATGTTACGTATGTAAATATAATGTTATGTATATATGAAACGCCATCTGACATTAACATATAAAAATAATATAGCCAAAATATTAACTAAACAATGATGGTAAAATACTTTGGTGCAAGAAAAAAAACTCTGAATAAACTATTGAATAGGTACAATATGAGCTTAATTTTACTTACATGAATGACCATAGGAAAATAAAAAAAATTGTTCGAGTCTCGATAAACTAGTGTGTACGTACTAATAACTTTCAGGTTTCTCATAAAGCAAAATAGACGAAGGGTTGAAAAATACCATTTGTGACCAAAAAATATCCATGAAGGCATCCTTAAATGTATCTTTTAAAAAGGCAACCCTTTGTATGATCCAGTAAGACAATTCAAATTGATGAATGATTGTAACGTGATGTACCAAAATAACAAAAGCCGTCCTTGGCTTGCTGGTTTAAAACTTGCGACCCAGTTGTACCAAGTTATAACAAGAAGAAAGTTATTGAAATTATTATATATGTACCGTTGGAGTATAGGGGCCTGTTACTATAAATCATTTTTCCATAACGGTTCAATAGATTGAAGATTATTCGCCATTTCATAAAATCACTGAAAAAAAAAAAAGTAAAAAGGAATATGTTTTTTTCGGATAGGTAATAATATTATTAACCATATTTTAGTAGAATCTGTTTTAATTTTTCCAATATTTCAATCCAATCATTTTATAATTAATTTAAATAGTTGGTAAAAATTTGTGTGTAATAATTGTATCGCTTAATCGATAAAAATATACATATACCTGTATACGAAATAATGACCTCATAGAAAATTGTATAACAAATCGCTGAAATGGGTTAAAAAAAATTGTTAGTTAATTTAATTCATACATATAATATTCACCATTATTTACTTGAATTTATAATTAAATTAATATTTTTTTTTATTTGTTTTTACCTACATAATTTTGGGAAGTACTACAAATTTTTACTTTTTTTAAGCTACTTAATGCTTATTTATAGATCTTCATTTGAATGAGCACTTATTTGAAGATAGTAATTAGTTATTACTTATTACCTATTATAATAAGCGCTTATTAACTATTTATTTAATGTACTTATACGAGAATATAATAATCAATATTAAATTTAATTATATATATACTTCAACGTCAAAATATTCGATTTATTTTCTAAATGAAAACTGAAACAAATATAAATTACCAGAATTATACGCGTAAATATTACCGATCAAGTAAAGTAATAAATATTCTTTGGTTTATAATAATCCATGAATTTACTGAAAAAAAAGAAAAAAAGAGTAAAAAAAACCTCATTTATAGGAAAGGTTATTATAATGGATGTATTAAATCTGAATGCAATGAATGTTATAGGTATCATTGCATACGAAAAACTATTCTGAACGGAGATAATTTGTTAGTATAGAATAATTATATATAGGTAATATATTATGTTATATTTAAATTGAAATATTATGTCAATAATTGCAATGCAAAGGCTTATAAAAAATAATTGAACCTATATATTTAAATAAATTTTTAATGATAGTAAAACAATATATCTGTGGGATCTTTTATTAAATTTTCAAGTATTTGGTCCCAGCTAAATTTTTTTTTCAACAATTATGAAATAAAAAAAAAAAAAACCGAATATTTCAAATGCCCATAAATTGATTAAAATTTGGTAATATTTTGAAAAAAATATTATTTAAAGAAAAAATCAATTTAAATAACTGGTTAAAGTTTGAAACGAATACTTATACTTTATATTTTTTGAATAAAAACAAATAATTAAAATTGTTTGAGAATAAATCGTTATTTTATGCAATTTTGTGCAAATTTAAATTTCAAACGACCATAAATTTTTTTTCTGAAAGTCCGGTATTTTTTTATAGTTATCCGAAGAAAAACTTATGGATAACCTAGTTTTAAGATTTTAACCTTACGTATCAATACCAAAAACTTTATGAATTTTCAACTACAAAATTACTTGCAAATTATCACTATTTTGATTTATTTCATAAAAATTTGAACTTTAAGGACTAATAAAAAAATTTGTATCTAACGATTTTCGATTTTTTTTAACTACGATAAGTAAAGCTAGTAATAAACTTTTGATTACATTTTCCAAATTTTTTTTATTAACATTTGAAAAAAAAAAAAATATGAAGAAAAATCGAAAATTGCAACCGTCTATAAATAGGTTAAAAAAAGACAAAAAAAACTTCGAAAATGTAACCATAGATAAAAAACGCCATTATAAACTTTTGGTGAGAATTTCAAGTATTTGCGTTTAAGGAAATCGATGCAATTTTACTGATTCAAATGGTGATTGAGCAAAAAAAAAATAATAATAAAGCCAACATCATTGTAAAATCAATATATTCATCACTCTGTTTAGAATTTAAAATCAAGAAAATAATAAAATCTATTTACCATTAGTTGTATGTATGAGGGTTTGAATTTATTGACGTAGATTTCACGTTTGTTATTTAGAAAAACAAGTTTACTTGTAAAATATATAACGGTTCCCACGTGTACATCATTATCATGATGTTGTTACGCTGAACCTTGTAGAGGTAATTAAATATTATTTACGATAACAATAGTTTAATGAAACATTTGAACTAATAAAACAAAATGTTCGTTGGACATAGCAGTGTAAACAATTTTCGTATTTAATTATTTTGCAAATAACTATTTTTATAAGTTAAAAACACTCATAACTTTTCCATTGACCAATCTGCAAATAAAACAGTACCTCCACTTACGATGTAATGTGTTAAAATACATGTCACACAGGCTAATGTCTACAAGCTAATCATGAACTTCAATAAGCTTCCCGCACATAACAGTCAACTTTTACTAATCAATAATTTCAACATATATACTGCAGTTGTGGTAGTGTAGTATGAACTTTGTCCAGCGATATTATAATATGTATATATCTTATCTGAATTTTAAACAGTGTTGGGCAGCCTGTATAGGAACACGGCAATCCAAACTTTGATTATAGTAAATAAACGAGAAAATATTATCAGTGATATTTGTAAGAAATATATGGAATACGTCAATTTTTTCGAATGGATATTATAATACACCTCAATGGGTGAATTATGTTCGTACATCGTGTTATGCTAACAGTATACACGTGCAGTATAATGACATTGATTTGGGTGTACGCATAATAATCAATCATAATAACAGTTATATGTTAGTGGGTATTCAATTGACTATTCAGTCGCATTTCGACACGTACGTATAATGATTAAACATCATCGCGGAACATAATATTATGGCAAAATGTAAATCCTCTGTAATAATACCGTATTCGTTGTAACACAATAATATGTAATATAATAATACATAATACGTTGAAAGTTTCATAGATACAATTGAAACGCGTTGCGTCGTGCATCGCAGTGATGTTTATAATAATATTAATAAACACCGCACAAGTGCGTGTACAATGCACATGCAAAGATCGTTTAGTGCATTTACTAATCATTATCATTCTTGTGTGCTTATTTGTAATAACCGTAAGAAAATCAGGGTTTTGTTACTACACGACTTTGTGTGACATGATTGTTTTTCGGAGATCTATCTAATAATTCACAAGTGTTTTATATGTTATGCATACATAGTATGTTGCTGGATATCCGCGATTACAATTGTCCCCCAAAAACACTTAATTATATAAATAATGGGAAGCATAAAACGTGATAACGTTCTTAAAACTATAATATATTCAGTGTAGAAAAATTTGAATTGTTATAGAATTATTATCGGGGAAATATTTACACAATAAACACCGCGTTATGGGGAAATCGAACGGGTTTTAAATGAAATTATTATTCATTTGTTGAATATGAATATGATAGAGCACGTTATTGTTTTAAACACACACACACACATATACATACCGACAACGTAGAGAACATCAAATTAATATTCTATAAGCTTATTGTAATAATGGATTAATATGTACAGATGAGAATAGAAAAAAACCATTAGTATTAGTACGGCTGAAAATACGCCAAAAAGCTCTGTGCCAAATTGCAAAATTGTTTTTCCGCACAACACTCCATAGTAGTAATAATCTAATAATCGATGATGATACGATGTTAGATAGATAAAATATTGTGTTAAAACTTAAAATATATATATCTGGCAAAGAAAATATTCTTGGAAATATCAAAACTAATCCTTGGGGATTGATTTTTATTTCATTTAAAATCATTTTGTTCAATAATTTTTTTCAAAAATCATTTTCATAGGTACTGAGAAAAAAAATGTTTTTTTGTTTTTTAACGTCATGCCCTCCATTTTATTATATTCTGCCAAGTAATTTATCCACTGTTTGTCTTCACCAATTACCAATTACAACTATAATAATACAATCGGATAGGATATATTATCTTAGATATATGTCTGACAAAGTCATTGTAAAGGGTTCTTAAAGTCTTATCTTTGGGTCGAGTTTTAAGCTACCCTCAAGGTGATGACGTTGTAATGTGACCATTTTGTACCGTGTGTATAATTACCTCTGGACAATGATCATTTGTTATCATTAAGCTAAATTGATTGGATAACTTCGAAGGCAACAAATCTGCAAGCTTGTTAATTTTTACATTTCAAATAAATATTTTAACGACTATTATGATTGAAGGTTTATATAGTTTTCAAATTATTTTTAGTCACAGCATTATTACAAGTTAATATAATATCTTAATTGAATATTATTTGCAAATTATCTGTTTATTACGAATGAAAAAAATTTAATTAAATCTTTTAATTATATGTTATGTTAACTTAATATAATTTATTATTGTTCAACAGTTCAACACTTGAAATACAATGATTTTCGAGTTATGAAATAAAACAATCATTAAAAATGGTAAAATTTTCCAAAACTTAATTTTTTTTTTGTACATATACTATATATACCTCTAAAGTTATGTATGTACTTATAACTATGAGTCTGTAGAGAAAATATAATTTACAGTCATCTTTGCTATTAATATTTCAAGCTTCATAATTTGGAGAAAAAAAAATTAATACCAACTTTAAACCATTTTAAGTTTTAATTTTCTATATACCTAATCCTTAAAGAATATGATATCAGCATTTATATTTAAAATAAATACTTTATTATTCTGTAAGACACGTTTTATTTTTCACTTATTTTAAATTTTAATAAATATAATTTATATTAAAATATTGATGGAATAACCTAAATTTATTACAAAGTTATATAGTTATAAAGTTATAGAAGTTTTAATAGCAAATGCAATTTTTGAAGTAACATTCTAAAATGAAAATGATGTTATTATCTCAGTCTTCGTTAAAATATTTAAAAAAAAAAATTATTTTATAAAGGTAAAATTTTAAAATAATTTAATTACCTAGTCATAATATCCCCTATATGTATATAAAGTGATATGATTATTCCATTATTTTATGAATTAGTATAATGTATAAGGTAAAAAGTATTGAGATCATTAACTAAAGATTACATTTCAAAACATACCCATTTGATAAAAATACTTATCTCTTCTTTGTTTGACTGGTGTCACTATCGTAGTTTTAATATTTTATACTTTTATACTTTCCTTCCATTAATATGAATCATTAACTTAACAGAGTATAGATTTTATTTAGCCTTTTTTTTAAACATAAGTGTACACTAAATATAATTTGAAACATTGAAATATATTTAACTCAGCAGTTTTATTATATTAACTCTTATAATCTTATCTTTTTTTAAATATTTAATATACTATACTTAATATTATATAAAAGAATAATAAGTATACTATACTCAAGTATTTTTATATATAAGATTAAAAAATAGGTATATAATCGAATTCACTTTCAAAAATTATTCTTCTTAACATATAAAGTACTAAATAAATATATAGGTATAGGCATTTAAATTTGTCTTCCCACTTGTAAACACACTAAAATTATAATATATTTATAATTATAATATTTATTGTCTTCTAAATTATAATAAACACAGAAACTGTATTATAAAGAAATTAGTGTCTTATAATATTTGTCTATCATTGTATAAAAATTGTTTCAAAAATTACAATGCATTTGTCTGGGTTTACCTAGTCATGTTTATTCCGATACTATAAAAAAATTGTTCTTGATACTGAAATTAATTAATGATTTATGAACTCATCCAGCTTTTTGCATGAAATGTAATTAAGGTTATAAAAAAAAGTATCCTACAAAAAAAAAAAATAGGTACTACTAATAAATTTAGTTTTCGTATTGCCGTTCTACAATGATGTTTACAACCTAATAATCTGTGTGGAAGGGCGGTATTATACAATATTTTGACATTTTTCGTTCAAACCTGATTGCGCTGTCTTATTACAAAAATAAAAATAAAATAATCCTGACCGAGGCAAAGAAAAAAAATAGTAATAAACATCTAGATAAAATACTTCACCACTATATACACTTGGCACGTACATATTTCGGATTATCGATTGCTACCACGCAAGTCATGCCGCGGGGTTCATCGAGTGAATTTTCTGTTGGCGGTTGATAACAATAGAGAGTACGTATATTTTATCGTTTCGTATCAAGGTTGCAAGTTATTATCTTGCGGTATTTTTAATGTAGAAAAAAAAAATTACACTTATTTATAATAATAAATAGGGAAGAAACCTATGAGTAATAAAAATAACGTACGGCAGCTAAAACGAATACTGGAAGATAAAAATAAAAACGGCAAATATTCTTAAAATACATATAGATCAGGTGAAAAGGAAACTGGGTCGTTTAAGTATTCTAATTTATTCTTTGCAGTGTAAAAGTATTAAAATGAAGAATTGTGTACACCGTTATTTGAGAGACAAACACGCGGCAGCTTTCAAGCGCAGTAGCATACTATCTGCCAGTTCCATGATAATAAAACTCACAACGGTTCCAAAACGGATTTCCTCGTTTATATTGTACATATATTATATGAGAATGAAAGACTGTGCTTAGACATGGATTGCCATCGCGTAAACTGCAAACACTCTAATGATATTCAACGGATTAATTTTCATTGTAGGATATCCGACATCACGCGAGCGAGTGACAATAATATAAAGATTATGTTTTGTGTGTACACGCAGTTTCTGCTATCGCTGTGACCATTATTTTTTAACCATTATTAAGCCAAATATTTGATATCGGAGAGGTAATAATAATTTATTTCGTTACAATTACCTACTTCACAAATACTGGAAATGTTTTTTTTCACTAGATATTTTTTCAATTCCCTTATTTGTCTAATTTTCCACCATATTTTACTATGTTTTCATGCATATTTGCTTTTTTTAACTATCCAGCCTTTATAGTAATAACATGTTTTTAAATTATCCCGTCGATTGAAAAGATACTGATGTTGAGATCTCTTGAATCTCGACTTGTATTAACTGACTCAACTTCTTTCCTCCCCATGTCTGAGAGTACACACACTAGTGGACTTCCTTCCTCACGTTATATCGGGTTGTTGTTATCTTAGTTAAATTAACTACCAAATGTATTATATTGTATATAATAATATAACAGATTTTATATAGTAAATACACTTTTATTTAAATAAATATAAAATTAAAGCTATTTCAGAGACTTATTATACAGTTCAAGTTTTTCATCATCTCGAATACTTGGAATTCGGTTTGTTGCCCTATACCGTTTAGAAAAGCTTATGAAATGCTCAATCTAAATTAAAACCCTTTTCGAATATAAGAATAAATGATCATATATCAGAATTTACTAGTACAACGAATGGTAAAGATTTAAGATTGTGTGTTTACAATACATAAATACTATATACCAGTACTATATATTTATTACTTCTATATGTGTCGCTATAAAAATAAACACACGCCAAACTTTAATAAGTGAAAAGTAGACGTGGTATACTGGTATAGCAATAAAACTAATTTAGCTTAGTATATGAAATGACCGTGGTGGAACGTGAACGAGCACGCATTAAACTACAAATAGAAATAAGTCAACTGAAATGCATTTTATATACATTTAGTGATCTGTCACGTTTTCATGTATCTGGAAAAAGTTGAAAAGCGATTTGATCTTGTTCAGGAAGGTATTTTGATACGATCTAGTTGATTCTTGAAGTAAAATGTAATAAATGCCATAAAAGATAAATGAGTAACAAAAAGTTTCTTAAGCAATGCGAGTGTATGTTAGTGTGAGAACTAAAAATATTTTTTTTTATCAAAACATCAATTTCTATCATACAATATAATATATTTATATATATATATATATATATATACATATAACATCTGAATAGATAACGAATGGACGACTTATACTTTCACTATTTATTAAGTACTAAAACATAATATTTTATTTATACTCATCAGTCATCCGTTTTCGAATAATCGATAATATTATGATATTTGTCCCAAAATAAAAGTTCTAAACAGATACTATGGACGTCTTTAATGGAGGTTATACTTTATATATAATGTGTTATTATTTTATATTGGATTATAAATCAAATGATCGTTTTTTAAAATAACGTTTTTATACATGATCAATGTTTTGGCTTATTAATTTCTACCAATTGTCTCATATTTAATAATACGAGTATATAATCCTAAATAAATACTGATATTCAAAAAATAAATAATTATTTCAAATTCTTTTTCTCAGCTTATAATACATTTCATTGATTTTTTTTTTTAGGAATAAGTATTAAAAATTTTAAAATGCAAAGTAAATGTTTAACTTAACTTATTGCACATTTTGTGGAAAATTGACACCATTATAATTTATAAGGTTATTTATTCTACATTAAACAGCAAAACATTGCAATGCATATTTGAATTAATAAATATCGTACAACTTTATAATATTGTGGTTCATAAATATTTTAAATTAAAGGATATGAGATTGTATTCATGATATATTATGTACCTATCTAACCATCAGCACATCAAAATAAATACATGTTAAATATATCTGTAATAGAAAATTTTTAACCACCGTGTAAATTCAAAATTAAACTTGAGATTTACATAACTTAACTATTAATGTTTTATAATGTTCATATTATTTTCATATTATGTTTAAATTAAATAAACTTTTTATTCTTAATTTATAACTTTAAATTATTAAAACTTGACTTAAGATAATGTTTATGATTTTGTAAAAGCAATAAAATAATATTTCAGCTATAAAAATCTTATTTTAAGATTATCAAAATATAATATAAACATAATATTATTATTTTGGAACAAATTAAATTAAGTTTTTTTTCCTAAGGCTTTCGTCTTGTTTTATTTTAAACATTTATAGTAGTATAGACTGCAGTGTTTCTACAAATAATTATGATTTCAATAAAAAAAGATAATTTTTTTAATTTATTTTAATATAAATTGAATGATATTTTTGCCACACCTAATAATGGTGAGAGACAGAAATTACCGTAGTTCGACGTTTAAAACCGCCAGAATAAGTTGTAAATTTGTAGTACCCCAAGAGAGGCTAAAGAAAAGTTTTCCATTCCTTGTTTGACCTAAGTTCTGTAAAAACTAAGTTTTACCAGTGAAATTTTCAAAAACACGTACCTTGTTATCTTTATTAGCTAACTTAGTGAACTGTGAAATGTGACAATTTCAATTGGTTGTAAAAACAATCCATTGAAATATCATTCGAATTCTTTTGACTTAAATTAAAATTACTACTTGTTAATATACAAAAAGAAACATATAGAAACTTATATTATACCATTAATCGGGCTAAACTAAGATAAATTTATCTATACACGGAAAAAAATCATATTATTTATATTAATATTAATAGTATTAATAATTGTGTATCACAGTTTCGACAGTCATTGCATGTGCATGCACGTTATTGCATTCCGTATCGTCAACGTTTTAATACTTATTAGTACTTAGTAGTTAGTACCATTAGATATTATACATATATAATATATATATATATATATATAATTGGTATATAACGACATGATTTGGGTTTATCTATTAATATGTCATCACTTCAACCATCACTGGCAATGAATTCAAAACGACATCTGTCTTTACACTTCAACTTTCCTCAATATGGGGAAGGAAAAAAAAATCAACAAAAACGTCAGCAGTTTTTCAGAATTTCACAAAAATTAATACAGCTCATAGATATTATTAACTTTTCTTGCAAGTCATCATGATCATTTTTAATAATCGAACCAACCTTATCTACAGTAGTACAGTATTAAAGCATCCAATAAGTTCCAATACACAGTTTCGTACTTTTCTTCCTCGCCACTTACGCTGATTTCAAGTATCTAGTCATTTATTTGCAATCTCCATCACAGAAAGATTCCAACTAATAACTCAGATACTCTAGCAGAGATAGGATACACTACTCTACTTGTGGTGAATATTAAACAAAAAAAAAAAAACAGCAGCTACCACTTAATATCTTGAACTGGCATTTAATGACAACAACCAAGACATTTTTAATACATCCATTCTGCTTCACTCCATTGCGGTTATTGAAAAACCAAATATCAAAATTAATGATCTACTTTAGTACCATAATTGTCAGGAATATAGTCACACTCTTAATTACTATTTCTATCTATTTGTACGCCAACGAAGGCTATGAAGATTGAACATTAATTCAATAATAATACAGTTTACAACATTCTAAATGCATTATAAAAGTATACACAGACTTTTTATTTACTTTAAAATATGTTTTCTATAAAATATTTTTAATCAAAATAATTTGTAGTTTTTATTAAAAGTAATTATAATAATCATAATAGGCCGATAATATTATTACGTACTATACGTAGGTATCCTATATACTGTTCTATACACTAAATGTTAAATTACAATCATAGCATTCTTGATTAAACATTAATTATAATAAACTTTATTATATTATTAGAATCAATTTTGTTATGCAGCTAAACCCCAACGTATAACTTAAACTTATAAATAGTTTTTTTTTTTTTTTTGGAATTTCAAGTAACTATATTAAATTCACAGAATATTGATTTTTTTCAGAAGTAAAGCAATAAAAATTATTGAAATTTTTAATTTTTTATGTATTGCTAACTTTAAGGTTTAAGCTATTCAATATTCATTTTCTATTATATTATTTCACTATTGGGTCAGGATCTTAACATACCATTGACGTTGAATAATTGTGTTACTCTTCCAAATGACCCATCGAAACAAATTAGGCATTATTAACTTACAATCTTCGTTGTCAGACAACAATAAATGCTCGTTTAAAAAAACAACACATAATAAAACAATCTAATAAGTATTAGGTATTATACATAATTAATTACTCCATAGTAAATGGCTTTAATTGTGTAAGAACGTATCAAATTAATGATCCAATTAAAAACACGGATTATTAATATAATTATTTTTTCTTTTTAAACAAATTATATTATAGTACATATTATATGGACATCTATTCAAGTTTATGTGTATCTTTAAATACTAGTATATTTTAATTTTTGAAACATTAAACTACCTATACATATCTATATGATGTAGTGTATGTTACGAATTCATTAATAAAATAAAAATAATTTATAGTACGCAAAAACAGAACTTTTTTTCAGTATAAGTTCACGATTAATACAATAAAACTAAATATATTTAAGATCTTGAACATCAGTTCTAGGTAAGCTATCCAATGATATAACCTAGATTTTTAAAAATTATGTATAAAACATAAATTTTATAGAACCTGGTATATACAAAATAGGATTTAGAAGATTCCGACCGGAAAGTATTTTGAGACGGCAAAGGGAGTTGTCAGGAATTGTAATAGAATATTGATAAGATATTAATGGATTCTTATGGTGGGATAATCTGGAGTAGAATTATTTATTTGGGATTTATGGACTTATGGTTACATTTTTACATTCTCAATATTCTGGAGCCGGTTTGGTTGGAAATGAACGGAGGATTAGAAGTGATTTGATGTTAGGATTCTTGGAAAAGCAATTGTATTGTTTTATTTGAGTTTTATTGGGCACACAAGTCCTTAACCACATGTCTACATTGGTCTAATCACACAAAATAAAGACATTTAATACTGCAATAATAGAAATTACTTCTTATTCTTGAAAGCAGCTAACACTTATCTTTATGTTATATAAGTACACATAAAAGAAGTACTGTCTGGTTGACTGACTGATTAATAATCAATGCACAGCCTAAACTATCATAGCTAATGACTTGAAAGGGTATTTATATTTATATATTTATATTAGATTTCAGGGTATTTTTGTACTATAGCCTAAACGAGTAATGTGAAATCGTTTTTCAAAAATCACATTTTTAAGGATCTATAGCAGTTTGAGTTTTTTTACTAATTAAATATATTTTATGTTGATTTTTTTATTGATTTTATGATAGAAGATATAAAGTACCTTGTAAATATTTCGAGCAACTATAACACCAAAATAACAATCAAATAACTAATATCGCAGTCTATTTTTTTTAATTTATACATTGTTTTCTTTAGTAATTCTAAAAACTGTTGAGTATATCAAAACTGATCTCCTCATTGTACCAGTAAGGCAAAAGTGATAGCTTTGTACCAATATATCAGAGCATTTCTTATTGACAAAATGGTGTATGAGAGTCGAAGAAAAGACACAAAAAAAAAAGACAGATAATAGCCTTAAGAAGTTTCTTTAGATATTCAACCTCTAACGGGGTTAGGAAAGGAAACGGTGGTAAAAATACCCCTAGCATAAACCGGTGAAACTAAGTATAATTACGCAATCAAAATAAATAAACTTAATTAAATTTTTTTTAATTAGATTAAACAATATTTAATCTTACCAGATAACGATATTGCATACATTTTTTTGTACTTGAACCCGGCAACGATTGATAATTTAGCTAGTAAATGTATTATAATATTTTCGTATATATAATAAAATGCTGTTTTGAACAAAAGATAAAACATGGGTACATATGAGAATACCCATTATAATGTGAATTGCATATATTACGATACAAAAAATATTATCTATTATTGAAAATCTCTCAAAAATATATTACTTGTCATGTACATTGTAAAACAACTGAGAAATTAAAAAAAGACCCCCAGAGTTAGCAATACGAAATTTGCTATCAAAAAAATACCAGGTTTGTGAATATTAGATAGCGGTGAGCAAACGGGGTAGGGGATAGATCCCCCATCACCTTTCTGGCTTTTTTTCAATAATATTATATATTTTTGACATTTATTTATTAAAAAAAAAAAAAATAAAAAATGCATATTAGAAAATAAACCACATCTCCCATGACAAAATGAATTGATCGCTACTAATATTGGAGCAATCCTTCTGGTCGAAATAGTGTACACGGACACAAATTATAAAAATACACAGATTTTGATAATACCGAATAATACTTTATTTTTTCCACTTAGAATTGAAAAATAAAAATTTTGTATTTGTATTGTGTCTAAGATATATACGTAAATAATTAATAAAAATTAATTTAGAACTTGGAGAGTTAGTGAAAATTCTGTATGTAACTATTCGACCAAAAATTAGTGCCATCCCTAAAAAACCCAAATTTTAACTAAAAACGATTAACTTTATTAGTATATTATATTTTGAAACGTCTAAGCATTTATATTTGATAGTTAAAGTACAACATTGAAAGTGAACCATTTTACTGCCTGTGCAGTTTACACAAAAACTTTTTTTTATTGATTCAAATATATATTTCAAAAATCGATTAATTTTCAAACTTAAATATATTTTAAATATTGCTTCTTTACAATGAACCAAGTATAAGATTTAATCAGATGAGCTTTCTTACGAAGTTAAAGTTCTGACTCAAAACTAAACAATTGTTTCTAACCCTTCTATAAAGGATCAAATACTTCAATACGTATAGGATTTAATTTAATTTTTTACCGATTCAATTAGAATTTTGAACCATATATGGTATTAAAATTGGAATAGTATATTATTATTAAATTTAAATTTAATCCATCAACTTAATCTTTTATTCATTCAAAGGGATTTAAGGTGCAATAAATTTGCCTAAATATATCAGTTCATGTTTAATCAACATCAGAACGAACAAAAGGATAATTACTTGACGTATTATAATTGTTTTATATTGGATTAATTAATTGAATTTACGGTGAATCAATGTGCTTAAATAAAGGTAGATAACACTGACAAATTGATGAAAATAAGAAACACGGCTCACGCATATACCGTGATGAACTGATGAACAATTGTTTTAGCAAACCTTTATTTATGGTTAAATATTTTGCGCTTTTTTTACAAATTTCATTAGTTTGTACGGACAATGAATATAGTTTTTGAATAGTTATCAACATTATTTATTTGTATTACTCACATAATAAAAAAAATAATAAAAGTATTATTACATTCCCCTTATTATTAAATTATTTAACATATTTATATTTTCTTAGATAAACTAATTTTAAATATTATGTTTAATATGTTTTTTATTCACTCAATTTTATTAAAAATTTAACGAAATTTAGTCACTTTTACTTAATATACATAAAACAATTTTTCAAACTATCAAAATTCTTAAACGAATAATTTTTTCATCATGAAGTTAAAATACATTCTGCGTACTCTCTAAAATTTCTGATTTTATAGGAACGACACTCGATGAATAATGTCAAGTTTCTCTCTCTTTTTGTAGGGTTGATACTCTATTATAAAAGTTTAAATAAGAGAATTGTATAGTTCTCAAGTTGGACAAAATGATTTTTTCAACAAACCGTTTCAAAATATTATACCTAGTAAGATTTTATCAAGCCACTTGAACATAAACTTGAACTTGACATAAATTTTCATTAATTTAAATGTTACAAAAAATTCATATAAACTGAACATAGGAATGCCAGGAACCAAATTTAACTACATAAAATTATTATGTATTATTATGTACTCCATCAAAAAAATAAATAATCTAATGATTGTCATACAGTTATTACCGAAAAAATATTTAAATAATTTTGGAAATTAATCGATAGTGCATTCTATATCTCAAAAAAATATCATAGCTAGATATGAGGGGTTTTACTTAATAGAAGAACTTTTCGGTATTTTTACAGGATATATTGCAATAAACTATTAAAATTGTGAGCGTCCAGGGAAATCCTGTTGACGACGTGATATTGTAAGATTCTATAACCTTAAATATTTTTACTCCCTAGGGTGAAAATGTACCAAGATTTTATTAGCAAAGTAAATATTTTCTTCAATATTCGTACCTTTGGTAAATACACTAGATTATTCATTCGATCAGTAAAATGATAGGGGTATAAGATATTTCACAAGTAAAATTACTCCTGCTAATTGTATAAGATATTATTATTATACCCTTGATGGCTAAATTATTCATATGGGGCTAGTATATTTACCATCTCCCGGAAAAGAGCACTATGCAATATGCATAACTCCCTGATCCTTCTCTGGCAAAAATAATTTCATATACGCACCCCAGGTCAAACGTTGTCGCGTGGGTGCAATCATCCAAGAATAAGTTCATATTTTATTTTTTAGTGCACCATTTAGACAAACATTAGGAAAATCAGGTGGAAGAGCTGCTATAATAACTGTATACTATAATTTTTTTCGTCTCTCATAGATGTAAATGAGTAGGAAGTTTAATCCAATATTGCATAAAAATAAATGCATTGTTTTTTTGTTCGTAATCGTATACTAGAATGATAATTGTACAGTTTTACAATAAAGACGTAAAATAATCCAAAAATCTAATATTTTTATCCCAGTTACAAAATATAATATATTTCTGAAAAATATTTACCGCTCGGGGCAATTAATGTCCAGAATGTTTATACTCGAGTAGTCGAGTGTGGTTAAACATATTTGAAAGGTATAAATTATACTCTGCGATTAATCGCCGATGACAGTTTCGACGTAATAATGTTTTTACAAGTACATGTAAAAGGAACTTGGATTATTAACTTTAGTTAATCAGTTCCGCGTCAACCGTCATAACATACCTATACACTTATGGTGCTCGTTAACTTGCGCTATCGCAATTTTACGTCGTCATGCATGTTACACAAGTGATAAAATTATGGTTGCATATATAATATATTTTGTATAAATAAAATCAGATTGTGTCTCGTAAAGACACTTCCAAACGAAATCTATCATCATGTTCGTCATCGTCTAAGTAAGACAAAATGAAAAGTAAATTATTTATTACACCTAATAGGTATACTTCCTTTTCCTATCACCCTAGGAGTATTCAGCCATCTTCCCGAACCATCATCGTATCAAGACATGAACACGACTACTCCGACGGTTTGTCAACCAAAAAATTACCTAACAAATCTCCGCCAATTTTCATAAAAACCAATTTCTCCAAGCTAAAATATTAGCGCAGATCTATTTTGTGGCCAGAAAGGTTTAGCTTTAAGTCTTCAAAATGATTTTTAAATAAAAGAAAAAAAAATAAGAAAACTTGCATTAATCCCAAGAGTATTTAGATAGTAATAATACAATAATATTTCCTTTGGTAACTATGGCTTCAGACTTTGCTTCTACGGTTTAGTTACTTACCAATATACTTTGTAATGAATAGTGTCCCAGCTATTGGATTACCGCGAAACTTTTGATTATACTTTAATTGATTCTTTGCCCTGTTTGATCAAAGTATCAAAAACCTGCAGTAAGTATCGTTGACTTTTGTTAATAATTCTTAAACTTAAGAATACATTTAAAACTCGCAAATTTATTTTTATTTCGAAACTTTTGAATTTAAGTTTATGGTGTAGCTCGTATTGGAAAACCTTAGTAATATATTATATAATATTGATGTGTGTACATTGTAAAACCGTAAAAGTAAAAACGTGTAGTCTATAATGTAGTGCTGAATTGAGATTTCAAAATGAGTTCTTTTTTTCAAGTTAATTTTTTGTTAAGAAAAACTCCTAAATACTTTATCAGATTGTCTCTATTGTTATTTGTTTCGTTTGATTATTCGATTGTAGTCAGGTTAACATTAATATAAAACGTCTTTTTAACATAATAGTAAATCACACTGTTCCCTTAATTGCTTTTCAAGTGCAGTGATTCATCATTTTATTCGAATGGTACAAAAAGTATACAAGTAGAGTTCTCAAAGTCGACATCCAGTTTTTGGATTTTTTCATTCTATTTTAATAGAACATCATATCGTATTCAAATTTTTAGATTATAAATTAGTCTCGAACTTGGAGAGTTATGTTGTATTAAGTAATAAGTACATAATATTTGTATGATTGATCAAGGATACATACTTTTACAAGTAATTGTAACTAAATACTTTTTTGTTAGTAAAATGAATGATAAATAATAACAATTTTCAGTAATTTTCACATTTTTTAAAATATTTAGAATTATATGAGTAACACTAGAAAATTAAACACTCATACCCCTAATACTTTTTTCGAACAAACTGGTATTTATTCCTATTTTATGGAAAAGTAAAAGCTATACGTTAGCACGACTTTAGTTGGCATTTTATTTGAATTATATTATTATAATATAAATGCAAACATTGAACAAAATTAAACGCAATACAAATTCTCCTAACAATTGACTCATGACATTAGTTTATATGTTGTATAAATAATATATTCAAACAAAAATGATATGCAAATTCTTATGTGTATTATAATTCAAGTCCATAAATATTTATTGGTAATATGATATTATAGAATATATTATTTTCATAAAAACAAAATGAATATAAGTAAAATAATTATTATTATTTGTTGTTTTATTCCAAAAGTAAATAAAGTTATTAACTGAACAAAATTAATTTTGAGTACTTATCATAAAAAAAATTCATGTATATACCTACCTAAATTATAAGCGTTAAAATACTAAAATAAATTATAATTAATTTCAGTTATTAATCTTCGGCAAAACGTGAATATTATTTATTTTAAAAACATTCAAGTAGGTAATGTAATAAAAATAAAAAAATATATTGCTTAAGTACAATTAAATCAAATTTTAGAGAAACCTATCTGATGCATTTTAAAGTATTTTATATCATAAAAACAAAAACTGTTCGAAAATATTATATAATAGACAATTCGTATAATTCAGATATTCTATAAAATGACTGGATATTTTTTATATAATGCCTGGTCATTTTAGAAGATGTATAACATGATAATATTTTTTATTTAAATTAATATCTTAGGATTTACACTCTATTCCAGAGCATTATATAAAATTACATAGATAAAATATATAATGGTTAGAATAGAATACCTTGAACTATATAAATTTACTTTATATGTAATGCTCAATATACAAAAAAAAGATAAATGTATTAATTATACTTATCGCTTTTTATTATAAAAATTTTGTTTTATATAATGAATAATGAATTGGAATGATCCATCAACATTAAATCGAAAATCTCTCGTGATTATCAGATAATGATAGAGAAGTCGTAATAATACAACGTATAACAAGTAGACGAGAATAATTTATCGTAATTCTTAACATAGATGGATAGATAACTTATGATTTACAATCTATTTCTTATTTTTATTTATTATGACTTGATAATAATGTATTTTATTTATGTAAAATCGATTTTTCGGAATTTTTGTACAAATTTATAAATTATAATATTATAATATATTTTCAGAAACATATATGATCAATAAAATATTAAAAATGTATAACATTCCGATAAAGGTTTTAGGATAAAAAAAAAACGCATCACATAGCGGTTAAAATGATTGCGTTTTTATTTCTGTAATAAAATTGATGGCTGAAGTTTATTTCAAACAAACGAAATTGCAACATGTATATTGTATACTTACATTTATTACGATAAAAATATGAATTAACTGCGTTACCACTTTAAGTGAGTTGATAGATATTAATTGTTTTTGAATTTAATTAAATCGTAATATTTAAATAAGCTAATTGATCTTGAAAACTAATTAGTTTTTATATTATTACATAGGTAGGCAACTCTACTAGGGTAATTATTTATGGAATACGTCACATGAAATTTTCACTTTGAAATATTGTAATGAAAATAATTTTGTTTCAATATATGATTAGGTTTTCCTTTGATGATTATAAATTATTGTGATAATATAATACATTAATAAATAATAATTAATACTTAAATATGATCTATATTCTATTTGCTATAATTTATAAATTATAATACAAATTTTATTTTTTTATAAATTAAAAATGTATATTTTATTTTAATTCAAGTATCCATGATTTATACAGGTTATATTATACTATATTTAGATAACCATAATAGTGCCTCCGGTTACAAATACATCTAATTAGTAATTATATACTACTAAATAAACCTTAACTAAGAAATTTATAGAATATTTAAAGCTTTTTTTAATATATTTATAAAAATTATTGTCTATAATGTATTCGCACTAGTTAGGTAACATTTATTTCTACAACATTTTCCACTTAAGTGGAGTGGATGTTTACTGTATTTCCTACTATAGCTTATTCTTCATAAAAATGAAATATTTAGGAAAAATAAATATCATGACATTTTAGAACCCTATAAACCTTACTTGGAGTGCACATAATGCACCAAATAACACGTAACCTAGTTTGGTTCATGCATTTCGACAGCCTATATAAAATACGGAACAATAATAATGTTTATAGGCATCGCATTTGTTCGGGTGTCGTATGCGTCGCACGATAAAAACGGTAAATTTACACGGCATTTCGGGCGCTGCACAGACGTGGGTTGTTGGATTTGAAGACGCGCGCTAAAACGATCAGGAACGCTATTGCAATTAAACGGCAATTAAATAATGTGCCAACAGTGTTCGACTTATTCGAGAATACGTGATGCGGACTGGTTACGAGTTAACTGCATAGTCCCCGAGCACGGTTCTGCTCGTTCCATCTTCTCGTCGGATTGTTATTACTATAGAAATGCCTCCGTTCACGGGAGCTTACGACCATGCACCTTTTATCGCGTCATCCGTATGGTTTATTTTTATTTATTCCCCCCCCCCCCCGACGATATGTCGATATCCGAAACAATAATAAAATTGCGCATGGCCTTTTTCCCAGTGTCGGTGTACCGTGGTCGTTTGAAACTAAACCACACATACACACACACACACACACATATTATGTCGTATTATTCACGTCGACGTGTGCGATAATTACAGTTGTGCGCGTGTGCGCGCAGGGGCGTATCCACGTAATGTCTACGTGTGTCCTCGTAGGCGTATGGATCCAAACGACTAAAATAAAATAAAATATAGTATGCACTTTTTACTATATGAAATAATATTCATTCAAATTCAGCGATAACAATTATAATATTCCACCAGTGTCGATATCATTTCGTTTTAAGAACGTTCATACCTTTGTCAGTGAAACGGCCGTCAACAATAAATTCGTAAAACTGAAAGCCACCGAGTGTTCATATTGTTCATAATATTATTAAGCATTGTACAGATAAAAACATGGTATCCTGTTATACGATCTGTCCATCGTTTTCATTGACCATCGGATACATTGACGGTTTCACTTATTCAATTTACAATAGAAATATCATATGCACTCATGCGTCAAAACCATAACAATTTCGAGGATATTAAAATTTGCGGTACCTGAAAATTGTCCATTGTATGCACGTGCCTTTATAGGAACCTCTATGTACTATATTATAAATTTACTATTGCGTGTACGCAGTGAAAACTCTTCCAAACGGTATCGCAGTATAATTAAATATTCCGTTTTAGACAAGTTTCCGGCTTATCTGGTACCTACACAATATCCGTGATATAATTTGAAATTTGTGATTGTACTGTATAGGTACCATATTCGTTGTAGACAATCTCCCAGCGCTTATTAAAAGTCTGTTCTAGAGTTTCACGTTTTTAAGTCATTATTATTACAATATTTTAACATCGTATTTACAGTGCTATAATAATATATTCTCTAATATTTTCCGTTGTGTTATGACGTAATATCTACGAACTATTCTAATATTATTATTACTATATAGATACGCACGCACGTAGAACAAAGAGCCCCACCCGATGCGCATACACTATTTTCCATATTCCCAAACACGTTGTACGCACATTTTGTCATTGTCCAAATGTGTTTAATGCGCCGGAAAATCGACCAAGATTCGCTGGCAGTGATAATAACTTGTTTGCCTTCGTGTCGCGTTGCAGCGCGTCGGGGATTACATAAGCAAACACACACACACACACACACACACACACACACACACACACACGCAAATACACCCACAAGTCTTGTGTCGGAAATGCACACAAATTTAAATCAATGCGATAGGGCATGGGTGAGCGGGGTAAACAGTGCTTTAGGCGTATATAAGTCAAGTGTATGAATATGTATTACGTAGGTACCTACCAATTTTGTAAGTAATCTAATATTTTTTACGCAAACAAAATATTCCTATTTTATTTAAGTAGTGCATTGGTTAATAAATGTGTGATTATGAGCTGGATGACAATTTTTACACTTAAAAACCAATATTATCATTACTACAACTATCCTAAATTCAATTTTATACGAAGTTAACGATTTGAGCCTTAAGGTTTATTTTGTAAAACCGATATCGTTTAAGAATATACTCATCAATTATTTAAAGATTCTGAATCAAACGACTAATATAATATTGTTTATAATTATTGGAAATTTTTTTTTTTTTGATATTTTTATCGTGAGATTGTTTTTAATAGCAAATCTTAATAATTACATACTATAATTATTATATTTAATAATTTTTTGTACAAATAATAGACAAAATTCGTGCTATTTATACAAGCACTTGAAATTATCGGGTTATTTTAATATTTTAATCGGTTATAGTTTGATAGTATTTTTAATTTTTATATTTATAAAATGTAAATACTTTAAAATGTTATACTTGTTGTACAAAATTATTTTTATGATGATTCTATATATTCTTTAAAAGTTCAAATTTTAACCAAAATTAACCAAAATCATCACGTAAATCTGTAAAGTTTTTATAGACAAAAATATGCAAAACTTTCAATTTTTATATTTAAAGTTTGAAAATCAAATATAAGATCCTTCATAAGTTTTTTTTGTAGTATCAAAATTAAAATTTACGGGAAGTTACAAACAAATGTTGTAAGCATTAACATAATGAATTAAAATAATATAAAATCAAGTATTTCAACAAAATTTGTTGTTTGTTGTGTTATCCAAATATTTATACGAATTTCGTTTGAACAATATTATTTATTTTGTCTTTTAAAAATATTAGCTATATTTACTTGAAATATAATATAGACTTAATACTTATATTTGTATTCAGTGGCGGTCAAATGATTTTGTCATTGGGTCATTTTTTTTTGTTTTGACAAATATTTTTCAAATTATGTAATATTAAGTATTGACAAAAAGTTACTATTCCCTAATTGGCCGCCACTGTTTTCATTTTATACGCTTATTATAGTAATCATTTAAACCGTTGGTATTCAATTAATTAACAAAATTACGAGATATACTTACACTTATATACAATTACAAAAAATGTATATAGTTTATATAAACTATCTTTTGATATGGAGATATTAAGTTATCCTCTTTCGTACAAATTCGTTTTTCTAAATCTATAGTAGGTACATTGATTAAAAATTTATAAGAACTACTTACATAGAGTCATCCCACCGTATCTCATCTGACCCTTGTATATTACATCCCCTTATTTTTTTTTTTTTTTTCGTCACGTGTAAGTATTTTATCATTAGGTACATTAGATGGCATTACGTCGTTTGCGATATCGTAACAAATGAAAAAACCATTATCGGCTTACCATAATAATTTCACGGATAAACTCAAACAACTTAATATGTAGGGATCTATATAGGTACTAAACGCTGCAGTACCCACCACGCACAATCTCCTTCTACCGCTCACGCACTATCGCGGGGTCTTACGTATGCTCGTTATTCTGACCGCGTCCCGGGTGAAAAATGCAAGTCATACCTACATACGATACACTTGTGTCGTCTGCTTACGGCGTGGTTGCGCACAGCTTCTGCAATTACGGCGTAACGATATAACATTATACAAATAAACAAACTACGAGCACCTGTAAAGCGTGGCAGTACAATACGGCCGTGCACAGAACGGGTAAATAACCGCGTTTAACGGATTATCGCCTTATCCGTAACAATTTCTACCTAGTGCTGTGCGTACATGTACACTGTAATTGGACGCAATCTAAGTGCGGTTAAGGTTGATACTATTCCGACGCACACCGCCACGGACGTTTCGGACTCGCTCGTCAAACACCGTGGCCATGCGATGATAAGATGAACGGCGACGACGACAACGTGTTGTAATATTGTACTTACGCTATTGCTATAACTATTGCATTTTTCAACGGTTTGTCCGCGCTGCCGCACCGTCGCCGCATTCACACCCCCGATATTTGCATAGACGACCCCTCCCCCTAGATCGTGCTACTACAACTGTGCACACAACACACATATCGCACTGTTCTTTATGCTAACCCTCGTTGAACAATACGCAATGTCACGAGCCGCGATAAAGTTTTGAACTTAATGTGCAACCCTCTCCTACCGTATCATCACACTCATAATAACTTTCATGTGTAAAACCAGACTTTAATCTGCGTGTAGCTGGCCCTGGACCCCATACGTACCGCTACAGCATGCGTGTGTGAGAATGCGTATACTTAACGGACGCAAGGCCGTACCGTTAAATCGATAAATCCGGGAAACTAACCGTATACCCGGTATAGTCGGTGATTCCAGACGGGTAGTGGAAAGTTTTTTTTTTTTTACGTCCGACTCGCATGTTCGTAACGGTGCGAAAAAAAATTACTATGCACAAGTTGTTTTTCGCGAGGACACACCTCGTGCAAAATGACACATCCGCGGCAGGATATCTTTTTCTGCACACCGGTGAAAGAACGGTCATTGAAAAAGCTGAAACGTACACACCCGTAAATGCGTAATAATGACAAATATAAAAAAAGAAGATTAATCTCCCTTGCACTCTTTCTCTTCCTCTCACCATACCTCCCTTTACCTAGTCAAAAAATTCATAATAAATACCTAATTCTCCAATCGCTTGTACATGACATTGCCCGTAAATTATATTTTCGTGAAATTCAGTGATTAGCTTGCACAGGAAACTTTTAATCGATATGGTACACTTTAATACTATTTAATACGAATACCACTAGACTTACACTTAAAGTGAATTATTCCTACATTGACTCCCCGTGGTCGTAGGGTTCTGTGATTGTCGATATTGGTTTAATTAAAAGTTCAGTAAGACCCAAGAAAACTTTTATGCTCTGCAGTGTTCATAATTTAAACATCCATTATTTTAAATGCTCAATAATATATTGGCAGCAAAATTTAAAACAATTTTTACAATGAATTTACAATAATTTTTTTTCGTACTAATATCATTATCACCTATTTAAAAGAAATGTTCGATTGAAGATTCGATACGTTAAACTATCAAGGGAATAATATCATTTTTCAATTATTACACTGACAAAACCATAAAAATCGTTTTCATAATATCTCTACTACAATATAACACAAAATTATCAGGAACGCTCTAAAATAAAAATAATATTAATTTTAATATATAATAATGTAATAACAATATCTAAAAAGTCTAATCATTATGTATAAATAACTGAAAACCAAAGATAGTAAATCATTGATGCAACTAACATATTTATTTTAGCTAATTATACTTTAATAAAATATATACGCCCAAAAATACATTAAATAATAATGAGTTGCTATAAGTACATTGACATTTTTCAAAATATTATTACTTTTATAGTTTTATTCTTTTAAAAGGTCAAACTTTATAAAAAAAAATAAAAATAGGAAAGCTTTTATAGTAACATATCATTAAAAATGAATTTATTGTGATGGTAAATTTAAGATGCAAAATAAAAAAAGCACTCACGTAAAATCAAAATCAAAAACGTCTAGACTTTATTCATGATATTTGAAAATTCTTTTTAAAATATACTTATATTTTATGGCTTTATACCTCGATAAATCGTATTATTTTCATACGTTAAACAAACAAACCCACGATTAGGTTATAAATAATATATGATAATGATGTGGTAAGTTACACAAAAGCAAATACTTAGTAGCTATTGCTGATTTAAAATTTACTTCAAAAATAAAATACGATAGATTTGATTATATCTATATAAAGTAGAGCATAGGTAGTAACTAGGTAATTACTTTGATGAGTAAACTTATTTTTTATACAAAAATATTTATATATTATGATAAATAGATAATAAAATTATGAGTTTAAAAATTTAGTTTATTTAGAGAGGATTCTTAGAAAATCACATTTTAAAGGTCAATGGCAGTTTTTACTGGCAGCTCAGTACTAGATGTAAAATTGTTTTCACTTACCGTTTACCAAGGTAGTATTTTATGATAATGGATAATAAAGTACCCAGTAAATATTTTGATTCACAATGTCAACCAAAATAAAAAAACGAATATTTTATGGAGTAAGAAAGAATTTTTTTTAATTCAACTTTTCTGAAATTAAAAGAGGTGTAAGACTGTAAAAATATAAAATATTATACTTTGTAGCCTTGTAGGATTTTTTTAAATCATCTTTTATCTGTATATTTAAAATACAAACTCACCTCACAGACTCTCACTACATTTTAAAAATTACAAAATAAATTAACCTAAGATTTCACATAAGAGCCGCTCTAGTACTCTAGATGTGCAATAAAAAGGGATTTCAAAATGCTTAAAAATGTTAACCCTGACCAAGTTTTTTTCTTGCAAAAGTGATGATTCAGAGTTCATTTTTTGAAAATGCTTTACTTTTTGATTACGTAAGCGTTGTAACTGTTGACATTTTTTGATGTTCTTTTATATTATATATTTTGTTTTTTATTTGTTTGATAACCAATAGTAAACAGACTTACCAAATAATATGCCTAGGATTCATATAAATATATAATATAAGGTAATATTCCATTAAAATATAAGTCTGGGCTAAAACTGTGCAATGTGAAGCCAAGTAATTGAGCTGGTAATTTATAAAAAGTAGTGTAATAAATCTACATTTTTATTGATTTCATATAATGTTAACTAAGTAACTTGTAATATGTTATTCAATACATCAAAAATAATATACTTTCAACTTCGTTTATTCCAGCATATACACATATAGTATAATTTTAAAAATAAATTACCTCGATTTTTAAGAAGATCTAATATTGATAAAAAATATAATTCCTATAATATATTTATATTTGTTTAAGTAATTCGTATGGTATATGTGTGTGTGTGTGTGTGTGTGTACATGAATACTGAATACTCGTTCGGATGTCCTTGAATACTTGAATTGTAATGTATAATAGTACTATTTGCATGAAAAAAGTTTTTAAATCCAATTTAATTATTTAAAAAAAAAAAGTTTGAGACCAGTAATTCTTATTTTCTCATTAAAAAACGGTTGGGGCGTAAAACTCAGAGCTGTTTTATTCATAACTATGTATAAGACGTGTTATTTGCGTTTAATAAATATTTGGTGATTGTAAGGTCTACTTCAAAAACCCGTTGCTTAAATTTACTACTAGAACAATTAAAGAAGAATATTTAATAACTCATATTGTTCTCGATCTATATAAATAGATTGGGTGAACTTAATTCCTAACTTATTTTTCTTTTTTTTTACAAACTTCTGTAAGTATAAAAATACTTTTTTTATTTCGATTTTTTTATTCCGTCATCTGCACGGATATTTCACTCGTATAATAATTGTAATAATATATAATTGTCATTATTGTGAACTACATTTAGAATAATTAGAAAACTATACATATACTCAATGTTTGACCCTAAAGTATACGAGGCTATTAAGAATTCCTGATGGACTCGATTTTTGGGAAACCCGTCGTGTAAATATTTCAGAAGAAAATAAAAATAACGGTCAAAGTATTGCGGAAGCGTTGCTTAGGAACGAACAATAGTCGCTGAGACATGTCCTATTCCAAATTCTTAATTTCTTCTGTTCTACTTACATACTTAGTGCTTGGTATTAATTTTCTTATTGCAGTTGATATTTTTTTATTACCATGTTTATGAATTATTAAGCTTTAAATTCGTAAGCACAATATTAAATAGATAACTGTTTTAATTCTTATGATGTTTGTTCATATAGTGTTATATTATGATAATGGTATCATCATTATTTATTATTTTTAAATTTTAGATTGTATAGTATTATTTTTGTTAAGATTCAAAATTTCGAATTCAAAGTTCATACAAACGGGATATTACTTATTTTGTTCTAAATTTACTGATAACTGAATCCAAGAATCATGGACGCAGTTTGCCAATCTAAAACTTTTAAATCTAGCTTCTTTTTTAAATTACTATTGGAATGCATACCAAAATAGCAAAATATAATACAAATTACAATGAAAAATCTATAACAATATGATAATTAAATCTGTAAACAGAAAATTATGCTGGTAAACAATAAATGTATATTATAATTTGAAATAAATAGATGCAAAAATTATTTTATCCATCTAACTCTATATTTGTCCATTTTGACATAAAAAATCTTAATTTGTAAAGGAAAACTGCAGTTTATTATTACTATAATGATTATTATATTAAAGTGAATTTTAAAATTTACAAAAAAAAAAAAAAAAACATTTATCTCTACAAAAATAGCTAAAGGCACTGTAATTCTTCCTTCGAATAACATCATACTTGTATTTATGTATAGTGTAGGTATACATGCTACACTACGGTATACTCACCGGTTACACATAACACAAATGAAAGATAAAATATAGTTCAATTCATACCAACATTATTTCATAATTGAATAAATTATAATGAAAATGTATCTACATATTATTTTAGATAATATTATACATTATACTATCAAATATAATTTAATCTCTTCAGGCGTACAGTTTCTGTCAACATGAATTTATTGCTTCACTACGATTCTCGGTAGATTGTGACGAAAAAAAATAATCAACAAAATTAACAATATTTTATATTATTGTAAATTAAAAAATTAATTACGATACATATTATATTGATTAATATTGTGACTGATCATAGTTATGATGAAATTGATTGGAACTTTTTTTGTGTTGCAGCCATATTGGATTCGTTGTGCAAAGAATTTCTCACCATGAATGTGTCTGCAATATTATACCTGATGAATTACGAGAAGTATGGTCGAAGTACAGCATCGGCGCAATACTTTTTACAACTAGCCGGATACTTAGGGATACCAGTCATAGCGTGGAATGCTGACAACTCTGGACTAGAACGGGTAATAACAACATTAGAGCTTAGTGTTAAATTAATGGACGAAATCTAAGACATCACATAGCCAATAAAAGAGAATAAATAGAGCATGTGTGTCGAAGAACCTGAGGAACCGTACCGAAGAATTTATCTCTTCGTACGGTTTATTAATAATACTATAATTATGGTTAGATGAGATGAACACTACCTTATTATATGAAATACTATTCGAAGAAATCGTCTATCCTTTATTAATTATTTTCCCGCATTCTCTAGTACAATACCTACTTCAGATGAAAATGTGTAATTAGTCATATTAATTATTGCATTTATTGTTATCGAAATTAAATTATTTTTCCCTAACAAATGTTATATTGTTTCGATATTTAACCTTATAATATTATCATACCGCTAGATTTCTTGGATGTCAAAATTATTTATACATTTTTAATTTTTAAAATGAAATTTTAAAATTACATTTTTCATTTACTTAGATACTAATCGAATAATTAATGTACAGTATCTTACACGCACCTTACAGTATTTCAATAATTTTACTAAGCAAAATGGATTATTATCATTTTTATTTATGATAAAACGTTGTAAAAAAAAATGTATCGTTACTAGTATAAATTCAACATTTTCTTATAATATTAACCGGAGCAGTATAGTAATTTTACTTATTTGTTTTAACAAAGAATAAACAATATTTTAAGCTAAATAATTTTCAATATTAATATATCATACTCATAAAATATGATTAAAAATATTAGGTGAGTCTATCACTGAATGTAATAATGATGAGTAATATATACTCTCTCTTTACTTACTCAAACAAGTTTTAATAAGTCTCATAATTTTCATAATTTGTGTTGTGTCTGAAATAATTATTTAAAATAAAATGCGTACTTATATATAATTAATATATGAGGGAATATTAAAAAGTATTAAAAACTTTTAACAATACAAACTTGTATAAATTTATTTATTTCAACAAGGAAAGATAATGTGCCCCATTGCAGAACATGTTTGTATAAAGATCATATTATGAGGTAAATAAGTTCACAATTTTAATACTTTATTATTTGTATTGTTGTAAAGATGGAAGATAATATCTTTTTGAATAAGTACATAATACAATAAAAAACATTTGGTAATGCACATGGATTACGTCTATTTTATTTTAGTTTCTGATTTCTTATATTTATACACATACAACAGTAGTGTATAAAGTACATAAATTTGTGTAATTATTTGAAATACCTACACAATGATTTAATAAATTTTAGTTTATTAATCTTAATCAATCTGTGTTAATTGAATCATCATTCGATTATTCCAACTGTAATGTAACAGAAACTAAATACTTTTGTTAATGTGCTTTATGTCTATCTATTGATTTATCTTGCAGTAGCCAAACCCGGAAATACGGGTGAAAAAATAAAAAAATTCAATACTTCACACGCTGTTACGGTTTCTAACACACTATATTTTAATCTACTCTAAAATACTTTCAGCGTTGCAATCGAGTTTTCGTCCTAATTAAACCCGTTTGGGAAACAGCCGTCACAAATAACGGTGTGCACATACATATCAATTACGCCACAGTTGCCGACAAAGTCATGCGGTGGTTGCCTCTTGAAAACATATTATTATTATTATTATTATTATCATATGCGCTTGTATAAAAACAGCGACGAATTGTCTCAATAACATCGACATATTGGTCCGCGTGCGATGCAATAATTTTTACAAAATGTCATTGTTGTATGTAGTATTCTTCTCCGGGGAGCAATTTTTTAAAATATTTTCCAAAAGTCATTCCTTTAAACGTATAATTTATTATTTATTTATATTTGCCTATTAAGCATATACCTGTATACTGTCAAAACGTACCAATATGTTTTCAAGAAAATGCGAGGACACCGGTTAACGCTCGACTGTTTGTTTAAAGTATATTGGAATCATACTCATACGAAATATCTATATGAAAAATTAAACGTACCATGAATAAAAATAACTAATCTACAAGACATCAATAATTTATATAGGTAATCAAAATTAACTGTACACCTAGAAAGAACACAAACATAATACAACACAATTATCTAATACGTATTGCTATACCATTAATGCATCATGCATGGCAAACTAATTCAATTGACTTATTCGTTTATAGGACTAAAAATATATAATTTATCATAACGAATAAATCTTTTAATAGTTTCAATAAAAAAAAAATACTTGGCTGCAGACCTGCAGAGATAACAAAATAATTGAACATATATTTTATATCTATATACCTATACATATATATCTACATGTAAGTATAGCTTACATATTATATTTTTTAGTACCTATTATAATATAAGTAGTCCCTTTATATTTGTTACATTTTATTACATACATTGTATGTTCAGATAGCTTCGTCTCGCAAGTCTAAATTTACGTTACTGATTCAATTGTTTAACGCAAAATATTGTATTTAAAATAACTTTTAATAATTATGATAATACTGTAAATCGTGAAAACATATGCCCCTCCCCCTCACAAACCTGTTCATTGGTGTCCACTATTTATTCGAATAAATAAATAAATAATAATACATGTATATCGTGTCATTCGGTGTATTCTCTCGGTACATGTGTACTCAATGCGTTTTATTTTTTCCTGCAAGCAACTAAAACGCCATTAATGTTACCTAAATTTGTCATTTTACACGAGGAGGGTTTTTTTTAAATTTACATCATTATTTATTAGTCGTTTTCAGTAGTTTTTGCGTTCGTTGGTTACATATTACACGTTTTAAAATTAAACTGCCATGTTGCGTTTTTCGTACGGTAGTATTATCGATAATGCGCATCAATTCTGTGGGTTGCTGATGTACACCGCGGACGCATACGCGCCTGATATGTAATAGTCACTGGCAGTACCTACGTACCTCCATACACAACAATTGATCACCATCGATTTTCTCTCTTTTTTTTTCTTTGGTGTTTTTTATTTACATGTTATGTATTTTATAGTTCAGACAAATTTTGTGCTTTTATTTTAGAATACGAACAATTAATTTCTTTTGACCGAGAAAAACAATGTTTACTGAACATTTAAAACATGGACGAATTGTAGATAATCCAACGCTTCACTGCGGTTGGGCTTTCTGTAAATTCGCTGAATGATCATCATTATACTTATCTCTTTTATCGCAATAATCTAGCTAGTAAACACTGTACATCACTCCAAAGGTTTGATATAGTTATTGTGCTTATGTAGTACCCAAAACCAATCATAAATATAAAATCAGTGCAAGCTACATAAATGACATAATAAAAACCAAAAGATTTCCGTTCTCTTGAGCTTATGAATTTGTTGTGCCTTTCTAAATCGTTCCATTTTTGTACAACCGTGAAAAGCAGCGTCGAACGCATAAAACTCCATTCTGTCCATAAAACGAAAACATATCGTCGTCGTCCAAACGAAACGAAAATATACTAATTTTTTTAAATTTACATTTAATAAACATTAAAATCATTTATTCAAGTTTTATCAAAATTTGCTGGGAGGAAAAATATTATAACATTAGAGCTAACCTATGTAGGTTTCCGTTAAATTCGAGGAAAAGTATAATGCCTTACATTTCGTTTTATGAAAGAAAAACATTAGTATCAACTATCAGCATTAAAATATTATTATTAAATTAAAATATACACGAGAAATGCTGGCATATTAAACACTGTCCATCCTTTATGTCATCTACCGACCGCCACCGACGAGTCGGTACTAAAAACATTTTTTTATTATATTTTATTTTATTTGTTTATTATTTTTTCATGGGCTTCTCAAGCGTTTACGGCGTTTACGCTATGTTAATTTGTCGTCATTTTTGACGTTTTAATATCTTCGCATAAATACGCATATCATGAATATAATACAATAGCGTAAAATAAATACAATATTATGATATATCCACAAAAATACGGCGCTGGCATTAAAATTCTAAATGTAGGTACACATCAATAACTTATAACGGATTATCTCGCTCCATTGTATCGTTTACTTAAAATCATCCAAGGACGGCTTTTATTTCAACATTTCTGAGGCAGAATAATGCAATATAATCTATGTAGGTACCTATTCGATTTTTCATACAAAAACATATAATATTGAAACGGTATCAAAACAAAACGGTATCAAATAAAATAATCGTTATCTAATAATGTTTTGATTTATTAATATTATTCGTATTTTCCAATATTATTTCTAATTTTAGAAATATATCTAGTTATCATGTTCTCATGGTTCAATAAATTACGTAAATAACACAGTCCGGTATGCTACTTGCCAAAGTCATGTGACGAACTATTTTATTTGAATTTTAAATTTTATCATATAACTAAATTTAAATTAATAACTAGTTAATTACACCATGTTATATCTAACTGTCATCTAATATGTTATAACAATTATAAGAAACGGTATTTTTCCCCTTGTGATTGTTAATTGATAAATAAATAAATAATTGTATTGTTACACGTATGTATGTATTAGGATTCAACCCGTCGATAAAAATGTTAGTGAAAAACTGAAAAAAATATAACCATGACCAAACATTGTTAAACTTTGTAAATCACTCGCAATATATATGTATATTATATGTTTACGTAAAAAAAAACTTTTATCTGCATTAATAAAAAAAATAATCCTGAACGGAATATATTATATATAATATTAACTTCAATGACGACGCCGAATAAAAGGAGTAATGCATTTCGTCCTTCACCTCCTCGAAACCCATTTTTACATGGAGTTATTGAGTGCGGCTGACAGATAATATTTTTCTTAAATATTTCCTTCCACTTCGTTTCAATATTTTTTCTGACGTCGTAATATATACCGAGGAAAAAAAAACAAACTTATACACCGTATTGAAAATTAAAAAAAAACTTATTTGATTGCAGAGAGCTTCCCGGTCCAGCCTTCAGCTTCAATTGGCGCCTTCATTAGAACATCAGACAGCTGCTATGTTGAGTATATTGGAAAGGTATAAGTGGCATCAGTTCTCGGTGGTAACGTCACAAATTGCCGGACACGACGATTTCATTCAAGCGGTCAGAGAACGAGTGGCAGATATGCAAGACAGATTTAAGTGAGTTCAGCTTTATTACTATCGTTTAATATTAAATTTCATCCAAAGTATTCGTTGCAAAAAATAATCCCGAGTTCGTGTTTCACTCTTTCTTTTTGCATCGTATTACATGTTTTTATTTCTATGCATATTATCTAAATGTGATTAAATTTTGTGATTCGTTCAAAATAATATACATTTGTATAAGTATTTAACTAAACGTTATTAATTATTATAAATTATTATATGAGCATTTAATATGACAAATTAATTAACTACTAACCTTACGAAAATGTGTTCAATGGATATGCACTGTAAATGTTTTTGATAAATAACTATATTTTACTTATTTGAAATTTGTTAAAATAAATAAATATTCTCAATTTTGATTCTTAAATAAAGAGAAAATAAGAGAAATATTTAATAGTTATATTAACTTAAGATTTTCAATTACCGTAATAAAATAAAAGGAATTATGTTAAATTGTAACAATAAATGAATATAATATATTATACTCATACTCTCTTATTGTTAATTGTAATGTTCCCAAAAAATCATTATAATAATCGATTCACATTTAAAATGTATTATGTACATAATATATTGTTTCACATTTGTTTTTTCTACAAGTATAATTAATTATCATTTAATCGACTTTTATCAATGTTTTATTTTCAATACAATGTATTACACTATTATTACGTTTGATTTACATTTCACACCATATAAATCTAGTTATCAGTATATTCGTATTATAATAGCTGGTCTTAGATATTTAATGTGTAGTTCTTTATAAGTCTAATATTGGTACTTTACAGCTGTATCAAAATGATATGAAAAGTAGAACCTAAAATAATTTTTTTACAGTATCATTTACGTTTAAAAATATTCCACATTTATTTACTTGTTTTTCTATAACAAACATACCCATGACTTGTATGGTAAAAAAATGTTACACATAAATAACCTAGTACCTAACTGATGTTCCATCAGTCATATATTTACACGAATTTCTTATGTAAATGTATTCAACAGTCGTTCAAAAAAGAATTTATATAGGTTTCATTTCTATATAACTTATGACAACATGATGGTTGTATACAACATAATATCAACTTCTGAATATCTATACTTAGATTTTGAATCCTTCGAGGTACTCGCTTATTGGTTTCGCTATAAAATGTGTTTCTTTTTCATCATATATTTTTTACTTTCGAAAAACTCTTTTAGAACAATAATGGGGTTTTCCAAACGTTTATCCATACACACTAGAAATATTTGAAATGAGACATTGTTTTGACACCTCCATATTTATTTTGTAATTTTAGACGTATCCTTCTTTATAATACTGAATACAAACTAAAGAAAATTACTAAAAACAGAAAAGACTCAGATAAGAGTAGTATTATTTTGAACGTATTTCGGCTAAAAATTCCATTATTTTCCATTATAGCTTTACTTTCAAGAATTGACAGTGTTTTTCTTTATTTTTAGACATACTCACATCCCGTATTTTTTTTTAATACTTGTGTTCCTGACTGTTTGAGATTAAGATTATTGTACATTACTTATATTTATAAATGTTAAATGCGAATCCCATTAAATAGACTTTCATTAAAAAAATTTAGTATTTTACAATTAATTCTAACTGATGATAAAACAATAAAATTACTTTCTACATAATCAAAAATAATTTTGAACTCAGAAGTCGTTATCATTTTATTTTATCGTTTTTTTCATAAATGTACAGAAAACCATAAGATTTCTACAAACGGAAAGAATTGATTCGTATATTGTATTCTCTATATATTATTATACTTTCTTAGTCCAATTTAGTTCTTACATTAAATTTTTTGGATTCAATGAAATAAAAAAAGATTGCTGTGAATTATAGAAGATCCTACATTTTTATTATTTAACAAAAATAAATTAACTGTGTAAAAATCAAATTTTTATATTAAAATTAAAGCATTAGCAATTAGCTTATTCACAATATTAATTATTATTAAAACTTTATTTTCTACAACTATGTAATTTTTTTTTTATATTGCCACTAAAATCTTGATATTAACTACCTAGGTAGATACTCATTTTTATGACAAGTATTTATTGTTTTATAAAAAAATAATTTGAGACTAAAAAACTCAATTAAATTGTTGAACAGCTGAATATTAGTTGATAAGATTAACTGTTCAAAATTACATCAAACAATTTTAGTCAGTATTGTAGTTAATTAATTTGATTATAATATCCGACAGTGTTAAAATGTACGCTAAAAGCATTATATTCGAAGATAATATCTTATATTATTTCAAGTCTAGCCTCTAGATAGACATTAAGATAAGAAGCCTAAACTGCTCCAGACCTTGTATGCATTATGAGAAATAACTCGAAACTGAATCCTCATACAATATGATTAGTAGAAGTTATTCGAGAATAGTATCCCGTCAGTTTCATAGTTCGAAACCGAAAAGAAATACTTTTGCGATTACAGTTTTCAATGTTTTTGGGTAAATGAAATAGAACATAATTTATAATTTATTTTTATTTGTAATCTTATCCTTGTTATAAGGAATACTATAAAATTAAATAGATCTCTATGGTTTATTGCCCGGGTTACTTCTTATATATTATTTGAATAATATTCAGTAACAGTTAATTTAAATCCAGAAATGTACTATCACGAATATACTTAATGTATTCATATGTAGACTCATGAAGTCATGAATAACATTAGTTAAAACAAAACACCAAGATTTAAGTAAATATTTACTTGTGTACAAGTAAAATAAGTATTGCAAAAACGCCAATGTAAATAATATGATTGATATATCGTTAAGAAAATGCATTAATTTAAATATTGTGCTAATTGCATAACATAATTTTCATTTAAAGTTATTGAATATTATTTCCTATATTATAATATTGTATCGGCATACACGGTAGATGTCTGTATAATAAGCATTATTTAATTTCTCAAACTCATACAGTAGGTACAACTTATGTTAATATGTTACAAATATCTTTTCTCTATAATAAATTATTCAATATTTCAATTCTTTTTCAGTAATTAACGTAATTATATATCACACATGACAGCAGTATCACAATTCAAAATTAATTCTAAAAATAAAGGTTTATAAACACAAGAGTTTGATTATCTGTTTTTCTCTTTATTTGTTCATTTTGAGTAAAGAGTTTTTGGTTGATAACATGATTTACTGAAAAAACTAAGTTGAAAAAATAAACACATTTATGTATAGAACTTATAAATATTTATTATGCAAACTATGTTTTGAATATGAAGGAAAGTTTAACATAAAAATAATACACTATTATTATGAAATATGAATTATGTATTATTTTTTATCTTTTCTAATAATTAAATAAATTGATTAAAGTATTTGAAGATATAAAAATTTGTCCGAAATATTTATAATTATGTTAAATTGAATTGGAAATATTTGGGTATAACGATAGTTCATACAGTGATAAACCAAAAATTGAATGATTGATTTCTGTGCTAAAATCATATTTGTACAATTGTATTGTTTTTGAAGTTTCATATTAATTTAATTGTATGCTAGTTTGACTTTGGTCCAACAAATTTGCATGTTTAAATAATTAATAACATATTAAATACATAAACAATTCAATATGTGTCTAACTACATGTTAGAATGATACTATAATAACCAAATATTTATTAAATACATAAGAATAAAATAGTTTTAATGCATTTTAGTTACAATTTATCTTAAAGTAAATTATTATTAAAATCTCCCAACAGTGATGCTTATGACTATAAACAAGTTTTAATTTTACTCAGGATCCGGGTAACTGTTGGTACTGTAAAACAAACTTTAATTTTATGTAATATTATAAAAGTCTTGGTATAGCATTATGTCTTAACCCTTAATACAACTATTATCACTTATCAGTAATCTAGGTAAAATAATTAATGTGAATTATTTAGTTTCATTAATGATAAAATTAAAAGAACATGATATTTTTAATTAAAAATAAGCTTTTTGTTTTAATATTTCAATTGTTTTCGTTATGTACATTTTCATATGTTATTAGTAATTTACTTTAAATATATTATTGTTACATATTTTAATTAATTTTTAATCCTTCTTTTTATAAACAAATTTGTTATTAACTCAGCAATAATAAATTGGAAAATAATTTTAATTTTTAATACACTGTAACAATTGATAACAAAATAAACATAAATCATTTTGTATAGAAAACGTATAAAGGGAACGTGATAAAATGAAAGATATTTCTAAAATAATAATAATTTTTCATAACAGACAATGCTTGGTAAAATATAATATGACAGTATAAAGGTATAGTTGCTACTTCGGTTAACCAACATGAAATTATATAAGATATTTCATAGATAATTCTGGCTGACTCTAATTCTAGCATTGCGCACAAGCCGTTCGTAACAAAAATAAAACGTCTTGATGATAATTTGACAGTGAAGGGAGCTTCCTGCAATTCACTCATGTGGGGCGGTTGATTACAAATTTACAATCTTCCGAGTTGCCGAAGAAAAGTTATAACGTAACGCTAAAACGAAAAAGTAGCTAAAAGTTAAGCACAAATAAATTGTTTATATAATTATCTATATTCATATAACACAGCGTTCTAACAACTTAGATACAGAAATGAATAATATATTTATAAAAAATGTTTTAATTTAAAGTAAAATAAATAATATTGGATATATTTTTTATCAAAGAATATTTACTATCATAATTGCAATGCATCAATTAGTATAGGAGTAATCTTCATTGTAATAATATAATATTAAAATAATTATTATTTTGAACTAAATTCACGTTAGAATCTGATTAGGTTAAGTTCGGAACAGTCTTATTATACTAACATCATTACCATTAATTCCTGTCATAATTTTAACGGTATTGTTTGTACTATATTACATATGTTCTTTATAATACATTGAGTTTTATACGTATTCTAGGTTTACAATAATAAAGTCTGTGTTGGTCACCAAATTCTCGGATTTACAAGAGTTGGCCGACTCGGAATCGCGAGTCGTGTTACTATACTGCACGAGAGAAGAGGCGCTTAGAATATTGCAAGTGGCCAGATCGCTCGGTATTACTGGTGAGAATTACGTGTGGGTGGTAACCCAGAGCGTGATGGAGAATTTACAAGCACCGCAATTGTTTCCCGTCGGAATGCTGGGTAAGTAAAAACGGTTTTCGTAAACAAATTATTATGTACCTGAAGGGCTTTAACGATTACAATAATATACGAGTAACTTAACAACTTCTGTTATTGTTTGTACATCATCACCACCACTACCACCACATACACCGACTCATACACCATAACTAACTTTCATGTTAATCATTCAATTTGCAATTATTATAATTGATTTTTGATTAAATAGATCGTTTGTTACCGATTTTATAAAAATAGGAGTGTACTACAAGTAATTATTATTATTTTTTTTATTTTTTTTCTCGCAGTTTAAGGTTTCTATTTGCATTATACGTTTATTCATTGCTCGTATTACTTTTATAATAGGTTCACCACAACATTGTTTTTGCGCACTTGACAGGACTTTCGTTGCTATAGTTATCGATACGAATGTTGATTTTAGATGAAAAAAATTAGGCGTTTTTTTTTTTTTCGGTCGATATTTTAGAAATATTTTTTTATTTTTATTGCACCACGGTAGAAAATTATTTATTATTATTCCCCATTTATTTCATAATGCATTCGGTTTATCATGTGATGTTTGTATGTGTTTTCCATGAATACGTGTGATGATGTACACTTAATTTTACTAATCGAGCTGTATTAGACGATAAAATGTAAATTGACTATTAAATTTTAGACTAATAAATCGAAATTTACAAAAACAAATAGAAACATGCTCATCCGTATTAAATGCCTTGTTTAATCTTTGTGTTCAACAATGTTAGTGTTGATATTAATTATTACTCTTGTTGGTTGTTATCCTACTGTATGATGATCTACAAATATTGTAAATATTATTTTATCTTACTTAAACTGTATAGTTAAACTACCTATTCAAGGTATTTCAAAATAATTCGACTTTTGTTTTGTCCATTATTAAAAATTTTTTAATTAATTAATTAATATTATAATACTACGCTACAATAAAACTATTAAAATCTTTTTTTTCTATTTTTAGAACTCAGATTTGAAAATCTAAAATTTTATTTTACCATTAAAAAACCATAATCAAAATAACCATTTTGTAAACCAGATTTTCAGAAAAATTATTATACTTAAATATCTTATTAAAGTTTGGCCATTAGTTTATTATGATTTTTTTAACTTTTTAAAAATTTAGATTTAATAATTAAAATTACTGTACAATTACTTTCTATCAAGATCAGATAAGGTTCTATCTAAATGAATGGTGATTATAATATGGCAATCTAATGCAATAAAATTATGTGACACACAATAGTATTTTGAACTTTTTTTTTACAGTGGAATAAAATTTAAACATTGAGAATTTGGGTTTTGAAAATTAAAAATTTATATAAATATAGTGCAATAATATAATAAAATGAATTGAAAGAAAAAGTGAAATATAATAAAGAGAACAAAAATTATTTAATTTTTTGGATTATCCCGAAACGCTCTGTATATTAAACAAATTTATGTATATATTATATTTATATATTATGATTTTTGAGCTCTTATGCTTAGTTAATGGAAAAAGCTCATAGAAATTCAAAAATAAAAAGTACAATGTCAGTAAAAATATGTACTACCAATATAGGTAACTATTAAAAATAAGCATATTGTACGATCTGATATAGTCACATAGAATACAAGTATAAATCAAATTTTGATTACGGATTATACCTTAAAATTAAGCCTAAATACAACTGTAATCCCAATTTAGTAATACTCCAAGTAATTACCAAGTAATACTCACTATTTTTACACATTTTCTACTCTAGATGGTGCATAATTTATTCATTATTTCGAGCGGTATAGTTCAACCTTACGTTAGGATTAAATTTCACGTCGTGACATAAAAAAAAAAATAATAATTAAAAGGTAAATCAGTTTGTCAGGGTTCATTTGTTTGGGTAGGATTAATTTGTGCAGCCTTACTCAAATCAAAAAAGGACCTTCCTTGATTAACCACGACCCTAAATTCAAACAATATAAAAATGTTAGGGTCATATATTGCACTTAAGTTAATTATAAATATTCCTATTACATAATATATATTATGCAGTAAATAATGACTTAAATTTACCAACTTTGAAATTAATGATTGTGATTTGTTCACATGTACAGTCGAAATAAATTTACCATCATATCATGATGTGTTGAAGTTCTATATTTAAATATATACGAGTACTATACTTTTATAATACATATTTCTTTTTTTTTATCATCGATAAAATTAAAAGATAATATTTAATAAAAAATAAGGTTTTTTTAAAACTTATTTTCACTTAGATGAAATAATACATAGTGTAAGTCATAAATAATCTTGTAACTACGTAAAATCTTGAAGTAAACAGCAAAATAAATATATTTTAAATTCCTAGTACCTAATATTACGGTTGTATTTTAATTGAACTACCTAGATTAAAAATTAATTGCATAAGAGTATTGGTAATTTGTAAATATAATTGTTTTCCAAATTTAATGTTAACGTCCATCATTTTATTTCAATAGATTCTATTTCCAACTTACGATCAAATAATAAAATTTCAAATCACATGTTTTCAACTTTTCAAACACAGAATTGGGAACTTTTTTATAATTTCAAATTGAGCAAAAACTTCTTTCTCTTTACTACAAAATATATTTCAGTCCTAACATAGCATTAATTTCATTAAAAGATTTAATAAAACTAAAAGAAATCTTAGCTTACCTAAAATTTACTTTTCGTTTGAGAAAGAAAAGAAAAACATAACTTGACCGATGGATTATTTGATTTCTAAACGACTAAAATTTTATTTGAAATTAAAATTCACTCTGCCTAATTAAATTAACTTGTTGTATTAATCGTTGATAGATTCAATCATGACCAAAAGCTAGATTATTAATAATTGGTTTTCTGGGTTTTCTCAATTTTATTTATTTATTTATTTTTTTTTATAAAGAGAAGTTTAGCAATATTTGGTTTGGTCTCATATTTCAAATGTATAAAAGAAACAGCAATAAAAAAAAAAAAAAAAAATGAACAAAAAATCTGTTAAGTACAAGTATAACAATGATACATGATGGATACAAATTGTGTAAGGTAGGTAGTAAAAATGCTATTTCAGTTTCAATTCCCCTAAAACAGATGTATGCGGAAACGGAAACAACCGAGTTAATGATCCAAACACAAAATACACAATGGCAGAAGGAATAATAGTAAACGACTAACCAAGAAGACAAATACAGTGAATATATATAATTTTACAAAAATATGGACATTTTTTAATACCAAAAATTATTTAACGATACCAAAAAAAATTTCACTACTTAATTTTGAAGATTTATGATTTAATAATAGGCAAAACTCCATAGTAGAGTGAGTTACAGGGATGGGTAAATGGTATTGCTATATTGGTCTTTTAAATTTGGAACCAATGTACCGAAATCTATTTTGTTCCAAAAAACTATTCTCAGTGAAAGGGGTAGGATGGATTATATTACTTATAAAAATGAATAATAATATGAATAAAATAGTTTATAATATTTAAGTATACCCATTAAAATGTTCATATTACTGTGACAACTAAAACAACAAATGCCGAGACTAAATCCCGTATCCTAGTTGAAAAATTTGACAAATTATTTACACAGATTTTTTCGTTTTTCAGAAGACTATTGAGAAAATCAAAAAATTACGTTCCAAAATTACCAACCAGCTAAAATTCCCTTTCAGAAAATTAATAGTTTGATATATTGAAGCACTCTTTTTAGTCAAAGTGTTGTACATAGATACCAAAAATAAAAATGAAAAATAAAAATAACACACATGATGATAAAACCAATACATTCTTCATTTCGCTCAGAATCTGAATTCCAAACGATATTTTTATGTATTTGTATTTTATGAAAATATTAAAAATATTTTAATAGGATTGAATACTACTGTTTAAGTATGTATAAATAATAAATTGAAAGAAAGCCATTAGTTATTATTTCTTTTTATAAATTTAAATATTTAAATATAACATCGATAAAATGAAAAGTATTCAATAAATGTGAACAATATGACTGATACATTTGTATATTTAATAATAGTAGTCAATTAATAGAATAAATTATATATGATCGTACTACCGAGAAGATCCGTTTGAGTCTGTTTAGCTGGAACACGATGTCTACACCAATCATAGCTGATACGTTATTATAATGTATTAATGTGGACGATTTATAAATCAAGCGGTTTCAATGCGACACCTTTAATTATACGCCAAGGTGGTTTTGATAACTGTTTTGACATATCAAAAGTATGACGATGAACGAACCATAATTTAACTTTACTGATACTCCGTGGAAATACAGATCAAGAAGTCTATGTATTTGTAGAGTCTTAAAATTTGAATATATTATGACGTCATAATCCGAAACTTCAACGCTTTATGACCAACCTGATGTATAATATTATTATTATTAAAACGATTGTAACGAATGTAGAATAAGAGTTTATTTGATACCAGATTTTTGATCATAGCAGTGGCTTTTGAAGTTGAAGCCATGAGTTTAGTATTTTACGCTTATCTCTTAAATAAAACGCTTGGGTTAAACTTCTGTCTATAATAGTAATCCTAGTTCTATTTAACTTATTTTGTGTGTAAATAGGAATTCCGTTCAGTTTGACTGCTTGTTGGCACTCATGAGAGTAAAGATAGACTGCAAAGTGAATTCAGCTTAGTTCGGTTAGCATTAATTTTGTAGTCAACGAACCGATTTAAGTGGATTTAGAAGTTATTGTTCTCTAACAATAAATTATTTTCTATAAATATATTTGTTAAAAATAATTCAAACGTAGTTGGTCGTCTAAATCAGAAGTTATAATCTATTTATTTATCGGTTGCGAATAATAGCTAAGAATAATGGTATTTAAAAAATAAAAATATTTTAAAAACTATAAGGTTTACATTTAATTAAAATACGTAAAGTTAAAATAAAATACTCAGGATTATTCTACGAGATGAATTATAATTATTGGCAACCCACTGGGTTTTTAAATCTTGACTTTAGTATCTATTGTATTATTTGATTAAAATTTTGATCAACGAAATATTCATTGCACTATGCTACTTGAAATATCGCATGATCTATAGAAATAATAATTATTGTTTATACTAAAAGAAAGAGTCGCACACTTTACAACCAAAAAGTTGTTATATCTAATCCACTTGGGATTTCGATATTTTTATAATATTCGCTTAGTAACAGCATAATTCTGATAGTTTTTTAAAATATGATTTCGAATTTTATAAAATATTAAAATAAAAAAGGATTAGGTATTAGAACAATTCTAACTTTAAAAGATAGTTTTTCAAAATCGTCAAAAGATTATTGAATTTTAATAATTTACAGTTTTTCTCTTGTTTGAGAAAAAGAAAATTTAAAAAAAAACAATCCCAGAACAGTATTTATACGATAAAAAATTCGCGAAAGTTTAAATAATATGTTTTTGAAGTTTAAATCACTATTTTATAGCTATGCATAATGTTGTCAGGTTTTTTGACCTTTTTAGCTGCGATTAATATAATTATTATTACATCGTAAAATATGTCATAAGCATAACTAATATAATTTCCTGGTTCATATTCACGGGTAAATAGTATTACCAATAATGTTACCAAGAAATCATGGTAGCAATCATTAAATAGTATTTAATAAATATTAATGTGTGTTTACTTCTCACCTTTTTAAACTAATTAAAATGAAACATTTTAAAGAAGAATGTAAAGTTTAAGGATATTAGACTTGATACAATTAATTATAATAAGTTTAGATAACTAAATAAATTTGTATAGACACTGGATAATATTATATAACGTTTAAAATGTAATAAATTGTTTATTATTTAATAATAATTAGGTCTAGGATTTCAAAAACCTAAAAAACTTAGACAAATAATCTAAAAAAATGACTTTAAAATTACCTAAAAAGTGCCAAGAGAAAAAATACGCTAAAAAAATCTTTTAAAATACTCATGCGTTATATAAAGTTTTTGTAAACGTTTAAATATTATAAGTATTATATAAAATTCAAAGATTATCATGAAAAATTTAAAAAATTTTAGAATTCAGCGTAGGAATTTAATTTCAACACTACAGTCTGTTGATTTTATAATGGCTAGCCTTATTACCTTTAAATCTTATTGTTGCATTAAACAATAACTCCTTTAAGTTATCAAATAAAAATAACCATCGATTTCCTGATAGCAATGATTTATAAAATGAATTGTAAAACTTCTTTTTACAATTACGGAAGTCATCAAAACAAATATTATGAAAATAAATATTTTTTGGACTTCTTCAAAGTGTAAAAATGACCCAAAAATGCAAAATAAAAACAAATAAATATTTGAACTTATTACAGAAGAATCAAATTCAACTGTTCTTAAATAGCTAAATTCTGTAAATCATAATATTGTAGTTCCTGTACTACCCTGCCTTACTTATGTTTACGCAATCAAAAATCAAGATTTTTACATTCCCAGTACTAATGTACTTTTATTTTGTCCTACTGATATCATACTTTTCTTTCTTTTAAAAAGTATGACTTTCTCTGACTTATAGCTTATCCTTTTGACTATAAACCTTGTACGCATATAGGTTCAAATAATGGTCTCCTTCTCAGAATATTTTTTTATTAAATTATAGTTGACTTCCAATAGTACAGAAGTTTTCAACCTCGGATTGTTTTCTAATTGTTGTTTTATAAATATGGCCATACCGATGCTAAGTAATATTATGTTAAATTGTCATTAGAGCATATCATTAGCATGTCATTACAGTAATTGATCGTACATGACTACTGAACGAACAACCATCAATCGTCAGTTGTGCAGAGTGCAGACGCGATAAATAAAAAAAATTAAAATGTGAAAACGGCACTCTATGTAGGCAATTCAGATACATCCATAACGCAACAACGTTTTTACCTCATACGTAGCTTGTCATTATTGTTTAGCGTGCTTCTATATTTTTCACTATAGTATTGACTAGAACACATTGCTTATGAGAATATCGATGAGCAAATTTTAAATGGTAATAATAAATATCTCCTAATGATATAATATTATGATGAATTATGATACTCTTGGTAAACACTCCGAAAATTTTTTAAATTGTTATTCTAAAAATATTTTATTCATTAAGTATTATGTACGAATGATTCACCATAAGCTAATTGTCATTTTATATTCATTAAAACTTTAAGAAATTGGATTTTACAACTCTTTAGTATCATATAGAATAATAAAGAAAAATTATAAAGAAAACAAATATTTTCTATCAGTAGTTCCTACATATTTTTATCATGAATTTAAAATGTCAAGACTAGAACAATTGTTGATATTTAGTTTCAAGGTTATAATATAATTTTTACCTATAACGGAAAAAATTATTATTTATTGGATAATAATTATATTTTGTTTTATTATAGGAGTCCATTTCGATACGAGTAGTGAGAGTTTAGTGAGAGAGATCACGACTGCCATACGAGTGTTTGCTTACGGTGTTGAAGACTTTGTCAACGATCCAGCCAACGTAAACGAAACTTTAACCACGCAATTGTCATGCGAAGGTGACGGCGAATCACGTTGGGCCACCGGTGAAAAATTCTACAAGTTAGTGTGTTCAAAAACATTAATATTTAAACTTGATTTAAGGTTTAATATTCAAATTTGTGTAATTAATTAATCTTATTATAATGGCAACGTATGATGCACCGATTCATCACAATATTTATGAAAACGTTAAGATTTTCCATTAGTATACTTCTAACACTTAATAGTCTGAGATTTTCCAACGGTTTTCCTTAAACTATTTGAAATTTGTAAAAAACAAATGCAATTTTCACAAAGGCGACACTATCGTTTTTGACGACAGTTGAATAAATTCCCGAGGATCAATCAACATCGATTCAATCACCGAGCAAACGTATACATTACACTTTATAAGACTCACGTAGTCACGTGTATGTCGGTTTCTTGTCTTTCCCCAATACCCTTTTCAATTGCACTCCGTAGTGTCGTTAAAATGAATGATAAAAATTCAAATTGAAATTTTCGAATATCAACTGAGAAACAAAAACAATAAACATGTTTACAACAAATATTTATAGACCGGTTTCAATTCAACGAAATTCAATTTACAAAACGATATTCTGCGCACACATCAATATGCTGCAATTTCACCGATTACTTATATATTATGCGTTGACGAACATATGCTTATTTAAATATTTGCTTAGCAATAACGAAATAAATTGTGATAAAATTTATACTTTATACTTTGTATTATAATAATATGCTTAATCCAACTTTTTTCAAAATATTCTTTAGGTATCTAAGAAATGTCAGTGTCGAACACGTGGAGCCGGCGAAACCAAAAGTCGAATTCACTGCTGACGGTGTTTTGAAATCCGCGGAGTTGAAAATAATGAATCTAAGACCCGGAGTAGGAAATTCGCTTGTTTGGGAAGAAGTAAGTGTTCCCATACATTTATTCAAGTATCAACATAAAATTTATTTCATAGACTTTAACATGTACACCGTATTTTATTTCAATTGATCGCCTTTTCAAGTAATTGGTTTGGCTAAGGAAACTCTATGAAATGAATAGATACCTCACTACTTCGTCTGTATACGATGATTTAAAAAAAAACTAATAACCATATAATTTTTATCAGCCCTAATAGATCCGTTCATACGTTCAATTTTATTTACGCAAGCTCTCTAGCGCAAACGTACTTATACAAGCTCTCAATCATTGTTTACACATTCAAATATCAGTCTACACTTTCGCCAATTTCAGTTTTATTTACAAGCAGTTCCTAAATCTACACCAAGCCATATGTGCAAATCAAATTTTTCTTCAAATATCCGATATACACGATTAAATATTTGCACAAACCAGTTTTCTCAAATAAACTGAATGTGTTTCACCACAAATTATACAATACAATAATCGCTAATTTGGTGTTAAAAGTTAATAAATGTATTTAAAATAATATTTTTTTTACCAACTTAATTTGTTTTTATCACACAAAAGTTACATCTAAGGCGATTTTGTTTTTCATTAAATGGTTCTAAGATATAATATAAAAATACTAAACGGCTAAATTACTTTTATTTTTCATCGGTTACAAAATACCAGGCATTATATAATTACTAGCTATTGAAGTAAACGGATAATATATGTATAAGTATACGTGCAGTAAGAAAAAAGATTTCTTACGTCAAATATCATTTTATTTACAAAGAAAACATTTAGTTGGATTTAATCTTTTAGAATATATTATTTTAAAAACTCTTTTCATATACAGTTGGGTTTTTTTAACCATTATAGTGCATGTCATTAGGAACAACTAAACGTACATTTTTAATGAAGTAAATAATAGTAAATAATACTAAATGTTGATTCATAATAAATTGCACAACTTTTTCTTCTTTGAAACACAATATAGTATATTGTATATACTATACCCAAACATTGGTCTCCGAAAAACAATGTTTCGCACTACAAAAATTTAACATTCATATTTCATTATTATCATCAAAAAATCTCAACTTACTCTTATTGGAATGAAAAAATAAATGTACTATACAAAAAGAATATCTGAACGTTCATTTGCCTGCTGGGTTAATTTATATGTTTTTGATAATATTTATGTCATATAATTCAATAATCATAATAAGTACTATAAGTTCTTATAAAACCCTGAATATTATTATATGATATTAAATTAACAGTTAGAATAAATAGTGGGTTGGCCGACAGATCGTCGATGAAAACCCGTTAACGAAGTGATTTGTCGTCAAGCTCGACCGTAGGCCCACACAGTGGTGTTACAGACAGTCATACTGTAGTAAATCATCTAAATTCGCATATTATTTACCGGAGCATTTTATACTTATTGTGTAATTAGTTTAAAGTGTAATCATGTTAAAAACATATTGTTAATATGTAATTGAGTGTTAAAATTATTTATATTGGAACTTGGAACCAAGATTCCATAACAAAATATTACAAAGTTACAACCCAACATTTTTTGAAATATAATAATTTACTATTTTTTAACATAATAAAGTTTGTAATGCATTGATACTTTTATACTGCATCGTCTTTTATTTTAATTTTATGTTCTGAAACGGAATATTTTTCTGAAATCGCAATCCAATGCAAATTGAATACCGAAACAGCAATTAATATTTTAATATTAAACGCATACCGAATGTTTAGTTATAATATGAATCACTGAAAAAAAAGAAGAAATGATAATGATGTTCTTTGGTTATATAAACGATTTAATTCTCAAATCGACTGTCCCAAATAACCGTATGTGTTACCGTAAATGTCCCTGATGTTAATACTCGTGTACCTAATGCAAAAATTCTACACAAAAACTACTGTCAAAATTACAGTATTTTGCTCCGATTAATCGAATGCAATAATTACGAGCAATTAATTGGAAATCACTTTGATTTTTCCAACGATATGGACAACCCGGTTAAACATTTTTACTTTAATTAATTTACTTTTACCATATCAAAATCTTAATTAATAATTAATTTCAAAAATTTATAATTAATAACTTATAACTAATTATCTTCTTGTTAAGATACCACTCCTTACAACTCTTCAATGATTTATAAAATTCTGAAGTGAATACAAATGTTTTGATAAATATAATAAATTATCAAAACGCCGACATTTACTGGAAAATTAGGGTTAAAAATAACCTTATAATTATAATTTACATTAAACAACTGTTGGACTAGTGATACTTTCCAGGTCTTTTTTTAGATGATAAGGTTAGGGTTGAGTTTTATGAACCACAAGGATTTTTTCAATAACAAATACAGTTGTAACATTGGTAATTACGTATTTGTATTATACTTCATTCGAAATAAAATCGAATAAGCAGTAGTTATTTATCACTCGATTGTTATTTTAGCATACATGCGTAGCGCTTTAAAAACTAAACAGAGTTTCTAAAATATATAACTACACTTTTATTTTTTTATTTATATACCTACTTAGCTTGAGTGACTAATGAGCTTAACAATTGCTATACAAACATGAATAAGTAAAGATTGCATGATATATATTATGACATGAAAAAAACCATAAAAATATGTACGTCTGAATCATAAAACTACAATATGTAAATATAGCCAATATTAAGATAATAATAATGAATATTATTATAATGATAAATAACGTGTAATAAATCGTTTGATGGTACGAAGGGAAGTGCTTTTGGAGAGATTTTTTTATAAACTTTCTTAAAAACTGGATAATCACTTAAATTGGTGGTTTGGCCCATAAAACAAAGGACATATTTTGCTGTGCTATTCCGGTCTTTAGTGCACTTGTTCGTATGATGTTATTCTGCGAATTTAACGCAACAAGATTCGTGGTTAAAATAATTTTTCGTATGATCGACAGATTGACAATTATGGCATTTTAATAAGCTACTAATTTGTTATGGAGAGTTTCAATTTCAATAATATATTTGTTCGAGAATATCTATACAAAAAAATAGTGGGAATGGAGATATCGGTAGATAAAATAAATAAATGTACATTTCTAATGAAGATCTTGTAAAGGCAGAAAGAACTAGGGGAATATATACGGAAACTGGTGTCAGCCTTATTTAAGTGTTCGATTATTTTTTCGAAGTCTCTATGATCTGAAAGTTGAACGATAAGGTGAGAAGGTGAATACTTGCAAGTAAAATCTTTGGGTTGGTAATATTTATTAGAACGAAGTTGAGAGCTGAGTAATTTAAAATGTTTTTTTATGTAGATCAATAGAGCTGGAGGATCAATATCATGAAATGAATAATGTGTATCAGTAAGAATGTCTGTAGAACTGGTTAAAGGCATGGTGATATTATTATCACAAGTACTCTTTTTGGAGTGTAAATCATTTGGTAAAAAGAACAGTCTGGATTTCATACTGCCTAGGTAACAATGATGAATTTCACAAATGACATTTTGAGATTTTGGATGTGCTTAGCGAAACGAGGCCTTATTCTGAGATTTGTTATTGAACGACTTTGTTAATTGGAAACGACCGATATAGATGATAGTATCTATATACCGATATTGAAAATAATTAAAGAGCGCACTATGTGATAACAAAACAAAACGATACGACGACGTACATGTGATCATTACGACCGAACTGATAATCATATTTAAGTACTAAAAATACTATATACTTTGTAAAAAAAAAAATATATATTTTCGTTACAAAATTTAAATGATCACCACAATAGGTTTGATTATATTAAAATTCAAACTTCTTAACTTGTAGTCCTTTTATATTTTTTTATAAACCAAGAAAGCCAAACTTTTCCTTTGTCAAAACGAAAAGATTTTTTTTTTACGAAAATAAAATTACATTTTCTTTTCTTATTTTTAGATTGGTGTTTGGAAATCATGGGAACGTGAAGGCCTTTATATCAAAGATATCGTATGGCCCGGGGACAGTCATACCCCACCACAAGGGGTTCCGGAAAAGTTTAATCTAAGAATCACGTTTTTGGAAGAAGCACCGTACATAACCCTTGCTCCGCCGGATCCAATAACCGGAAAATGTAGTATGAATAGGGGTGTTTTATGCCGAATGGCTCGAGATAATAGCAGCAGTTTGCATCGGTAACTATCAATATTATCATATCACACGTTAAGTGTATAATTATGTTTATGCAATGTGCACGAGTTGTAGGTATACTAACACCGTTATTCAAACGCAATTTTCAGGACAGACTCGGAGGCTCATCGGAACGGCAGCTATTTTCAGTGTTGTTCAGGATTTTGTATAGATTTACTGGAAAAGTTTGCCGAAGACTTGGGTTTTACTTACGAACTCAGCAGGGTCGAAGACGGCAAATGGGGAACACTCGAGGTTAGCGTGTTATGCATATAATATAAAATAAATAATATTGAACTTAATATTAATATTAAACAATTGCGCGCATGCACTTTCGAATCCAGAACGGGAAATGGAACGGTTTGATATCGGAACTTGTGAATAGAAAAACCGATATGGTAATGACTTCGTTAATGATAAACTCAGATCGTGAAGCTGTGGTCGACTTCAGTCTACCGTTTATGGAAACTGGTATCTCGATAGCCGTCACCAAGCGGACCGGTATCATTTCACCGACTGCGTTTTTGGGTGCGTACATACGTATAATATTGTAATGAAATACTATGCAAACCGAACCGAACTACATACGCATGTTTTTAATTTCCTACAGAACCGTTCGACACGGCTTCGTGGATGATGGTAGGGGTGGTGGCAATACAAGCTGCTACGTTTTCGATATTTGCTTTCGAGTGGATGAGCCCGTCCGGTTTCGACATGAAAGTATGGTTTTTAAATAAAAATCCTTGCGAACTTTTTAACTATTCTCTTTGATTTCAGTCGGTATCACAAGCTCCGAATCACAGATTTTCCTTGTTCAGAACTTACTGGCTCATATGGGCGGTACTATTTCAAGCAGCGGTGCAAGTAGACATACCGAGGGGTATCACATCTAGGTACTTGTCAAGTTTAATATCACTTTTAGTATTTATGATTTAATCTATTAATGCATTACATGTGAATATTATTAATAGAACGTTTTAACTGTAATAATCATTATGATAAACGTTACGTTTTGAAAATATTCTCTTCAAATAGAATACCTATGTTTGAAGTTCAATATATCGTCTAATAAACGGTACAACTCTAATCACATATAATATGTAACATATGTGTATTTTTTGTAGGTTTATGACCAATATATGGGCAATGTTCGCCGTGGTATTTTTAGCTATATACACTGCCAATCTAGCTGCGTTCATGATTACCCGTGAGGAGTATTACGATTTTATGGGAATCGATGATTATAGGGTAACGATTTTATTTTCAACGTTGAACGATTTTCATTACAGCAAGGATATGACGGCTAATTATCATTTTATATGTTATTTCCAGCTCAGTAAACCGCATAGCCACAAACCCATGTTTAAATTTGGTACTGTGCCCCATTCCCATATCGATTCGACAATTCATAAATACTTTCCAGAGATGTTTAATTACATGAAAAGTTATAACAGAAATACCGTAACAGATGGACTCAATTCATTACTCACCGCGTAAGTATATATACATAAGTATATTATATTATGTATTATATTTGCATCGCAGATTTAAATGACTCGTAGAAAGAAATGCACAAAGTATTTAATCGTTATGAGTTAAGAGTTAGAATTTTATGGTTCTTTAGATCTCTAAAAACAGCACTCAAACTAAAAGAGCACCTTAATTACTTTACCCCCCCCTAAAAAAAAATTTAAATAATCTTAATAGTTTTATTTTCGTTTCATTAATATATACTTAGCGATTAATATAAAAGTAACGAAAAAAGTTACAGCTATTTTTAAATTCTTAATTAAACAAAAAAAATTTTAAAACACGATAAAATGGAAAGATATTTAAGACGAAAGCCAGCTTGTGAATGTTTGTCTTAGAAAGTAGTGTATACTTTAATATAACTCCTATTTAACACGTTTAATCTTATATTACGGGATTAAACCGTTTTAGCTACGACCATAGAACATATTATTATAAAAATAAATGTCGAACTATCAAATTTTCAAATATTTAATTATATTAATTACGTAAGTATATCTAAAACACATTTTTTACCAAAAAATCAACCCAAAGGTAAAAAAAAAATACCAAAAAGCTCTTTTAAAAGAAAATAACTAAATAAAGTATTTATTAACATTGATTCCACGTAATATGTATCAAAATATTATAGCTTCGTTTTGTACAATTGTACCAATAGATAAAAAAAACAAATTCCCACCAAATCCAAATTCTAGACTTATGACGTGTTTTGCCGTCTAGAAATGGCTGCAATAGTTATGAGCAAATTATTATTATTGTATCCACGAAGGTTATTGATCAATTATGATAATTTTCCAAACAAGTATTATTTCATTTGATATAACAATGTAGGTTCGACGGCGGTGGTCATGTACGAAATTACGTTTTATTTGCAAATAAGTGGTGACCTACCGGCATTGTATATTTGTATATAGTATGTCCTGACTTACGTATAAACGAACGTGTGTTTATTATTGCAGCGAGCTGGATGCTTTCATCTACGACGGCACGGTACTCGACTACTTGGTAACACAAGACGACGATTGCCGTTTGCTGACGGTCGGTTCGTGGTACGCGAAAACCGGCTACGCCATCGCATTCCAAAGGAACTCGAAATACGTTCAAATGTTCAACAAGAGACTGTTGGATTTCCGTGAAAATGGTACGGCTCGCCGTTGTGCGTCGCGAGTGGCGTGCGCACCGGTTGTAAAGTTCGCCACGTGTGGTAACCGTCATAATATTGTGTTGCCAGGTGATCTCGAAAGACTACAAAGGTTTTGGATGACCGGAACATGTAAGCCCGACGATCACGACCAAAACGCCACCAGCGATCCGTTGGCCCTCGAACAGTTCTTGTCCGCGTTCTTGCTGCTAATGGGAGGCACACTGTTGGCCGCTCTGATACTACTGCTGGAGTGCTTGTATTTTAACTTCTTCAGGAAAAAATTAGCGAAAACCGATCAAGGCGGGTGCTGCGCCCTTATCAGTTTGGTATGAAACGATAATATTATGCATAATATATTAAGCATTTAATGGCTTTGAAATCGCAAACTATTTTCGTATACGCATTGGGCCGTGGTGCGATATATGATCAGCGTACAGTTAGCGAAGCATTCCGATTATGAACGGTCCGTCAGAAATAAACATAATCGCTCTATATTAATGTATACTATAGTTTTATCTGCAGAGTTTATTTTCATTCATTTATTTATTGTGTGTACAGAGCATGGGTAAATCGCTAACATTTCGTGGTGCTGTGTACGAAGCTCAAGACTTTCTGAAATTCCGTCGCTGCAAGGATGCGGTTTGTGACTCTCAGTATCAATTACTCAGAAATCAGCTGATGAGTACATATTCCAAGATGAAACAATTGGAAAAGGAACTGGAACTAAGAAAATTAAAATCGGAAAAGAGGTAAATTATCACGTTTTTAGTACTCTATATCAGGATTGTTTTGAAAAAAATTAAACTTGTGTCGTCAGGAGGAAGAAAGCGATGTCACCTTCCGCTAGGCTATTTCAGTGTATCACTGAAAACCACGATAAATACCCGGATAAAAAACAGTAAGAGATAACAAAAAAAAAAAAAAAAATAGGTTAGGTAGAAACGTCGAGCATCGAACTCGCTTTGCAGCGCTAAGTATTAGTAGGCAATATATGAGCAACGGGGTAGGACATTAAAATGGAACCAAAGCATATTTTAAACGCGCTTATATAGATTTCTAGAACCGGGTAGATAGGTGGCCCAATAAATCGTCAAAGAAAATATAATATAATAAGCCTAGTTGGTAACACTACGTAAATATTATGTTACATACATATATTGCTTAACGCGCTACATAGATCGTCTAATATAATTATGTTATTTTTGAAATGTAAATAGTTAGTAGCATGTGCGTTAATTGTGTAAAGAATAAATCGAACAAATCATATTAGTTAATTAATATACTATATTAAAGTCTCGTTTGTGTGATCTGCTAAATAATATTTTTTATTAACATGTTTCTTCCCGTTGTAGATATCAATTTTCACCGGCATCGCCACTAAGACAACGGGACATTGTGAGACCTACAATTATTTCAACCGAGTACACAAATAGATACGATCATGAACCTCTAAGGTAAAACTTTTAAACGCGCGAAAGCCAAAAATATTTACATAAACAAATCAAGTTGATTTATTTTCAAATTAAAAACATTTCGTGTACATGATGATTCACTAACTATGTAATTTATCCCTTATTTCAAATTCTGATTTTTGAAAAAATGTATATTTTCTAAAAGACAAATATTTCTAATTGACTTTTGAAGTATTCTGTAGTAATGTCAACCATAAACAATATTTTTCTTTTCTTAATTATTAATAGATTTTGATGATTTTTTTTCATTACCTATAGCTTCGAAATCATACAAATATAATATTATAATGCGTAATTTAGTGCGGCTATTTAGATATGTATATTTTTGCTCATTTTCATTCTCCACTCCAAAAATATTAATATCCTGATTATTTTATACTTTATTTACGCAGTTATAAATTAGAACAATACCGAAAATACTGGTCTCAATTTTGACTAACTTACGCATTAACAACTATTCTAAAAAAATTAACTGAATAATTACTTTTAAAAAAAATAAACGGTGTTCCCAAATTGAAAAAACAAAAGTTGACATAATAATACTGTGCCAAGGGAAAAACGTAGTCTTTTAACAAAATTAATAATCAAAAATCAGTATTTGTACATAAAAATAAATCAGCTTACTAAATGAATTATCGTGTATACGATAAAGATATTATTAGGCAGTGTCTGTTATATTTTATCCGCCTTGACAACCCTAACCTAAAAATTTAAATTGTATTGTTTTTCTAATAGTTTTATATATTTTTATTTTGAACCTGAGTATCTCAAAATTTAAATTTAAATCAAAACTTAAACCAATAATTAATTATTAATAATAAGGGTTTAAGTTTTAATGGCGGGGTAAAGTGACAGCAGGGCATATTAGTCTATATACATAATTTAATACTTTTTAAAACTTTCTGAATACCTATTAAATGTTTATCAAAAATTATTTACCCATAACAGCATTAGCAAATTAAAATAATCAATTATGCAATATTGTTTTTAAATCAGTTTAGTTTTTAATTGTATTATTGATTTTATGACCATCACTGCTGTCACAACCAAATTATTGGAGTTAGAATACTCGTTTCAAGTGTTCGATGTTTTTTACAATTATAATAATAGTACACAAACAATCATAATATAATAAGTTTCACATGATTATAAAATTATGATCGTCATAACACGTTTACTGTCAACCATAAACCGTATTTTCAGGACAGAAATCGCCGAAATGGAGACAGTGCTGTGATTTTGTTCGACGTGTAGTTTAGATCACAGTCAACAACGCGCATTATTGTCTTATATAAAATATAGATATAGAATAAAAATATTACACATTGTAATATGCATAAAATAAACTAAACTTAAGTTGGTAATGTAAGTACCTAAACGCAGTGGAAACCGTTTATAACGTCACCGTTCTACACAGGACATAATATGTCTGTTAGTAAGTACGACCAACATTTTATGGTCCTATTGTCCTGGTAGTACATTGATCCCGGAAGTTACCATATGGTAGTCGATATGAACAACGTATCGGATAAAGCAACGATTCCCAATCTGGGATACCTACGCGAGATGATCTCAAGAGGTACGTAAAATAAAATTGACTAATGGCGGAAAAATGTTGAATTTGTTTATTTAAAACGATTCGTTTCTAAAATATTCAATATATTATGTTATTAAAAGTGAAAATTTGTGTCACAAATTAAAACTTATCCGATAAGGCAAAAGTATTATATAGTCTTCATATTCTCGTCGGTGTCGGTATAAACGATTTCTACTGTAATATTATTATTATTATTATTATTATTATTATTTTGCGTCGCTATCGAAAGCGTACGGAGAGAAATGGATACTGAAACCATATAAACATGGAAAATAAAGCTCAATAACAAAGAAAATAAATAGAAATATTATTTTTAAACCGTTTTTAAAAAGACAATAATATAATAGTACACAAGGCATTCATTTATAAAATTTAATACCTTATGTCAAATAAATGTTATCTTGCCTTCCTATTTATCTGATATTTTATACAAAAATTCTTCTTTACTCGTGAATTAGTTAATAAATCCCTTTCTCTTTACACGCATAAAATATATGTTATACCTACATATTATAATTATTATCAATATATCAAAAAAATTTAACTGCATTGCTATATTATTATTATCATAATTTATCGGATCGCTCAAAAAAACATCAAATATTATTATAATATTATGTTATTAATTGTATTGAATAATCGTGTTTAAACTGTACATTTCTTTAAATTTATTATACATCTCTATAAAATAAATAAAGTGTAATATACACTAATAAGTAATAAGAATAACTGTTTAATTGTTAAGTATAAAAACAAGAAAATTAGTTACTTTATTAGAAGAGTAAACAAATATTAAATTATAACAACATTAATTCATGCTGATTACACATTAATTAAGTTATAATAATTCATTATAAATTATTATACTTATTTCTTTCGTATTCCTCTTTGTTTGAATTATCAAAATAAGATTTAAATATAACTGTAAAAGTAAGACATATTTCATTAAAATATTATAATTTTGTTTTATTAATATACTATGTATAACATGAATGAGATATATTGTTTACACGTACAATAAGTAAATACTAAATAGTACATTAATTGTTTCATTATGGGGCAGTAACATTAATTAAAAATCAATTACTGATGATTCATGCAGAATACAGAAATAATATTATTTTAGTTATCAATTATTATAGTTGGTGTACATACTATTATATTATTGTGATGTATACCTACCTAATATAGGTTTTATAATTTAATCGAATGAGGAATACATTTTCAATAGACATTAAAAATATATTTTAATAGGCATTTTATCATTTTTTCCGATGCCATACCAATTTTTTTTCATGAATTTAAATTATATTGATAAAATAAACATTAACTTTACATTTATTTAAATTTAATTTCAAAATGTTAGCATTAAGAAATTAATTGCAGTCCGAAAAAAAAAACATTAAACATTAAAAATGCTTTAATATTTAAAAAATATAAAAATATATGTAAATAAATTATATTATTATATTAGCTTCGTAAATATATAGTATACTTATTATGATACAAAATCAAATAGGCAAATTAATACAATAAAATATACTTTTTAAATTTTAAGTACCCATCGACAACAACCATATAGGCTGGTTAAATATAAGTATACGAGTATTTGTATATTACTCGTTTGACATTACGCGATGATATATATATATATGTCCATTTTAGTTGTTGATTTTATTCTAGTAAATTGCCTATAGCTTAAGGTGGAATTTAGATTTTTCTTTATGAACAAATATCGCTGTCAGCTGCTGGTGCTTTTATAATAATACCAATTTTTATATAAAATATTATTGCATATTGTATGATTGTTTTTAATATTAAATATATATATATATATATATATATATATATATATATATATATATTTATAAATTAAATATATTCTATATTAGTTACATAAAAATATAGTATTTATAATGTAATAATGAAATTATTGTTAGTGCGAAACTTAGCTATTTAACGACAATATACCTCAGTGGGGTCTCTACAAATACAATTATGATATAGGTACCTCTTTTGTGTGCATGTGTGAAACGGGTGCGAATCATTTGCACATTACTGCCACTATTAATTTTCATCTTAGTTTCTCCAATGAGTAATAACACATAATTTTATATTGTATTACGTATATGTGAAGTGTAATCTCGTATCGGATACTTCGCGCTGACTGTTTCTCTATCACTCGTCGGTGGTGCTTTTAGGACTTCAAAGAAATTCTATTATCCAAGTATTATACGGTATATTGGAACGCAACCAACTGTGAAGATTTGACTAGCTAAATATTTCTGCACTGCTCCATATACGCCCATTCATCGGACCTGTCGCATCGATTAGAGCGTTTGTCGTGGAAAGTCTACCGGCCGCTGTACTGTCATTATGCCCTACTTGAGTTTTACAGATTCAAACTGATCGGATATTGTTTCGACGCGCTCATCGAATCGAATCGAAAACATTCCTCGAGGAGCCTGTGCTTCGTCTTCCTCGTGGTCATCCCAATCGCTGCCATTCACCTGATTATCTTATTACGTACACGTGACCAAGTGATTCTGGGTGCAAGCCAACTGTATGGTTTACAGTCCTTCCTTGGCGTGAAGATTGTTGATCTCTTCTTACATCTGCTTCTGTTCCTTATTGAATTATGTGCTCAAGCCTCCAAATTACTTCAATGTTTTTCAGTCCCTCATCGTCACAGTCGGTAGCGCCTTCATGGTGGTAACTGATGGTCTATAATGACGACTAGTCTTATCTTTCTTCGTTTAGATAGTCGATAACACATAGATAGGTATCCTACATAGAACATATATCTAGTATGTGCACAATGTACATTTAAAATATTTATCATGAGAAAGAGTGAAGTGTGCAGAGTTCTCTTTCTGATCCCCATATGGTGTTTAATTTAATTATCTATATCTATTATAGATACAGCTATATAGCCAAGGGGGCACCATTATCTTTCCTCTGCGCATCATCAATATTTGTAATTCAAATGTATATGTACATAATTCTAAAATATTTCACCAGCAAACGTAATAATGATATGGCAAAATACTACCAATCTAGTGTGAATCGATATTAAATTGAATTTTATAAATACCTCAAATCAAAAAAAAAAAAAAAAGATTTAACTAAAAAAAAACTCTCCTCCCCCTCCGTAAAAAAAAGTTTTTGCTACCGCACTAACATTGTAGAAATTTGATTAAGATGGTGCCCTGGGTATCTATAGAAAAATTAAGTAAGGTTTCACTGTGAATATTATAATAATATGGCTGAAAATAAAAGTTACATAGATAATAAAATATCATTACTGTTCGTTGTTAAGTACCTAAAATAATTAATTTTTTGTAATTCTATTAAGTTTACAATATTAGTAATAATTTAAACATAATTATTGTTCAGTTTGAAATAATTATTTACCTATGTAAATATTAATAGCGTTAGGCTATTAAGAATGTGATTTGTATAAATACGCCAATTTGTTGTGTTATTGTTTTGTTGTTTTATATTAAATGTATAATCTATAATATATTTTGTGTAATTTATTAAATGCACAAAATTCATTAGGTTAAAACTATTTATTAAGTTTTCAGATTGTTACAAAAAATTTTATTTAAATTACTTTGTTTATTTATTTTACGATCAATTTATGGATAGGTAAAACAAAATATTTCCTACAAATCAAATGCCTACAACACCGAAAACTTGATAACTTCATTTATGTTTTACATATATCCAAGTTATAGAAAAATTATAAAAACTATATTATTATAGATTTTAACAAAATAAATATCATGTTTTTTCGTTAATATTGTAATTTATTATCGATACCTTGTAGGTAGTTTATACCTAATAAAGCTGAAAACAAATAATTATAATGCATGCAAAAAGCATTTCATTTCATTAAATACAATAATATGGTAGCGTAGTTTTAATTTATCGCCCTGGTTTAATAAATATCAATAATATTATGGTTTGAACTTTGGAATAAAAAATAAAATAGATAGGTACATATCAAAAATATTTTTATAAATGTACAGCACATGTAATAATTTTTTTTGAGAAATAAAGAATAGAATTATTCTGATGTTCCAATGTTAATCAAAATTACTAATAATGCATTTATATTAATAAAAGATAAATTAGTCACAAACTGTTACTTTAAATCCTTAACATATACTGACTTGATTGAAGTTATTACTATAGTTGCACTGAGCAGAAATCTCTGTTCCACAAAAACCTATGTTTAACTGTAATCATATCATGTCTATTATTTTTTTTCAAACAGTATTAGTATTTTATACTTTAACTAGACTTCGTCTAGTTGGGGCTGTGCCCCAAACCTGCCCCTCGCTCCACCGGGGGACTCGATTCGGGTGTTTGTCATCCCGCGTACGGCGGGAAGACGGGTCACAGTTTGAAAATCGCAAAGTCTAATTCTATATTTGAGTTTTAAAATCTAAACGTCAATCGGTTCATATAGAATTGAAGGGCGTTAAGCATATTTTGTTTCAAGGCAAAACCACTATTTTGCGAATAGGTCAGTCAGGTAGGCAATTCGACTACAACTTCAGTCACTGTGGCCCACTGCCAACGTTTTATTATTTATGGTTCTTTTATCTGTATGGGAGTATCGAAATATGAGTTGTAAATTATAATGTCTAGCCATCAGTCGGTTAGGCTGCAAATCGATAGCCGTTAAAGCTATATACTTGATCTAAGTAAATTAGTAGGTATACAGTCAATGAATTGCGGTGTAAGAGGAAAGCGGTATTGATTAAATCGGTAAGCCAGGTAGGCAACCAGACTGCGTTAGATCGCAGATCAGTAACCGTGGCCCATGCGTGCGTACGTCCGATTTTTTTATTGTGTTTCAAAATCGGCAAGTAGAATTATGAGTTGTAATGTCTAGCCGTCAGTCGTTTAAGGGTGCGAATATATAACATTCAACGCAATCCAACTACGGGCAGTGCATTTCTGTCTCTAGAGAATATCACCATTATGCAACGTAATGATTAGTTGAAACTTAATAGTTATTGCAAAATTCGTCTAAATGATAAAATAAAAAAGAACCGGATGGACCTCGCTCTGCTGTACAGTAAGAGGTGGAGTGCACCTCGTTCATAGGATAGGTCATTACAAAGGATTTGTTAAATTTGAATGCAACAATAGGTATCCTTGTATACAAATAACGATTCTAAACGGAGATGATATCACCGATATCGATATGTTAGTCTAGAATAGGTATATTATATATTATGTTCTATTTAAATTGAAATATTATGTCATTGGATTTGAATGATTTTGAAATGACAGTAAAAACAACTTCTGTTGAATCTTCTATTAAATTTTCAAGTGTTTTGTACCATCCAAATTTTTTTTATCAACAATTGTAATATAAATGTAAAAATCGAATATTTCAAATGCCTATAAGCTGCTTAAAACCAGTATAATATTTGAAAAAATATGACTTAAAGAAAATGCCAATCTGGTAAAAACAGGTAAAAATTTCGAGTTTCTGCGACTTTTATTTCTTATACTTTATTAATAATAATACATATTTAAATTGTATGTGGATAAATTGTTTTTATGCAATTTCGTAAAAATTTAAATTTCAAACGTTAGTAAAAAATTTTCCTTCAAGTCCAATAGAAATTTTTTTATAGTTATTAGACGAATAACTTTGGATAACCTTGTGCTAAAATTTTAAATATTCAGTATAAATACAAACAATTTTATGAATTTTTAACTACTAAATAATTTGCAAATTATGGCGATTTTAACATATTTTATTCAAATTTGAATTTTATGGGCTTATAGAAAAATTTGAGAGAAACGATTTCAATTTTTTTTTAGTTTCGATAAGTATAACTTATAATAAACTTTATATTAAATTTTAAAGAATTTTTGGACAGCCAAATTTATATAATTTGTATGGTACCCAAGTACCATTTACATTCACTTTCCTTTCAGAAAAGTTGCTGTACAACTTTGTAAATTTGTGCTTTTGTTTATTCCTGGTATAAGGAAATTGAAGCATTTTTACTGCCCCAAAAGGTGATGACAGACACAAAAATAAATATAAAAAAAAAAAAAACACATCATTGTAAAACCAATAGATTCCATCACTTTATTCCGAATATAAAATAATAATGCATATTACCATCAACATTTAGTGTAAATAGCATTATAATGGAGGTCAGCAGATAAAAACGCGAGATGGTAATTCCTCCATCCCAAAGCTTGGCAACCAAAAATAAATTACAATTCCGAAAAAAAAATACACAGTGTCTAAATCACCTGGCGGGCATCAACCACCGTGTTATACGATGTATATTTTTAATTATTTTAGTTATTTTATTTTCAATTATTAATTAAAAAAAATTTAAAAATGGATATTGGAAATACATATGACAAATATGAACAGAAGATAATTTTATAGACCATTTTATAAATTGTTATAAACAGTTGATGTTTTAGGATCATTTGACAACTGCAATAAATTTTGTTTCATCCATTATTTTTAATTTTAATTTTTTTGAATCAATAATATAGTATTTTATTAAAAAAATATTGTATTAAAATATTATTTTTACTTATTGCAACTGAAATTGAAAAATTTTAAAAGTTATTTTACCATTAAAAAACAAAATCATAAAAACCATTTTGTAAGCCGAATTTTCAAAAAAAAAAATTTATTGTATTTATTGCTTAGTAGTTTGATACTGTATGCATAATAAGGCACATAATTATGTGTTTGAAAGTGATTTATTATTTATATTTATTTTATAAATTCACATCAAACTATATTTAAATATAATATAATTTTAGTTGTGGTATTAAATGTAGTATCCTCATACAGGCCATACATTATACCAAGGAATTAAAAAGAAACATTATTTACTTATATAAAACAAAACAGATTTCAATGGAGTACAATTGTATTTCAATACTATCTAACTTGAATATAAAAATATAATAAATATATAATTAACAAAAATATATTTTTTAATATTCATAAAACAATTTAAGAACATAATGATTAATGAGTAATTATTTCTATAATTTTTATCGCTGTTTTAGGTTGTAAAAAATTTTTTTTAAATATATATTAGATATATTATAGATGCTTCATACCAGAGCGCCTCTATTATCAATTTGAGCGCCTTGTAATTTAGACACCAACAATAAAAAAAGTGTAAAAAAAAATGCAAAAATTCTGGAGGTCATGGTAAGAGACAATGGACATTGACTCTGTTAACTCACATATTTATCAAACAGGAAACTCAAACCCGAGACTTCTATTTATTTACCTACTTACATAACGATTAATTTGAAAATTAAAGTCGAAACTCGAACAATAAAGAAGTTTTGACCAAGAAACAAATTTTGAATAAATAAATGAATAATTGTCGTTTAACTGACATTTTTTGCTAAACATAATATTATAAAATAGTAGAAATAGAATAAATACATTATTAAATAGCTTAAGGCAGCGACTTCCAATCTGGGGTACTTTAGATAATCTCAAGAGGTAAACAAAAAAATGGGTAATGATGGAAACATGTTGAATTTGTTTTATTAAAAACAATACGTTTACGAAGGATGCAATACATATAGTTAAAAATTAAAACTTGATAGAACTTCCATGTAAAACCACATTCAAAAGTGCATTTACACAATTTTCTTATTATTTAATTGTTAATTTTTAAATCGTGAGCCTGATTTTAAAAAAATGTGTAATAAGTCAAGGTTCTTACCAAATTTTTATACTAAAATTTTTCTATTCATTAAATAAGTAAAATAATAAATATTTTTTTTTTTTTGTGTGTGTTTCTTATATCAATATATGAAAATATATACATTTTTACATATTATTTAAACATTTTATGAATAGTCATGAAAAAAAATTTAAAGTTATAATGACGGGTACAATTTAGTTAAATATTAATCTTAGGGGTACTGAAGAAAAAAAGGTTGGGAACCACTGGCTTAAGGAACAGTGCCGGATTAAGATCGACCATAGCCCTAGGCAAATCTTTTTTCATAGCCCATTATAAAAAAAAAAAAATGTAAAAATGTTTAGATTTATTTAATTCAAAACTTTTTTTTTGCTTTTTTAGAGCTGAAGTCATTTATTACATTATTTAAATCAATAGCATTTAATAATTTATTTTCAATATTCAATAGAGCTAAAGCATTTAACCTATCCTCAGGGATATTAGATCCTAAGTAATTTTTTACCCGTATTAAGACTCAAAATAACCGTTCCTCGGTACAATTTGCTACGGCTGTACTAAGAAACATTCTCAGGACTATATTTAGATTTGGAAAAACATCAAGCTCTTTACTTTTAATGTAAGATGACATTGTAAATATCACTGAATTTTCAACCGATGTAAACAATTTTTCTTCTATTTTCATTAATGCTTTAAAATGAAGACACTCATCTAACAAAACATCTGAGCTTTGAATATCTGCCGGAAATTCTTTAGGAATAAATTGACAACTGTTTTGATAGTTTCAACTGAATCTGTTTGATTTAACATGGGGATACATCCAAAAATATTTAGAATATCTGAGTAAGCTTCAGATCTAATTTTTAATTGAGTTTTTAAGGTACCTATCAATAATGATATAAAATGTATATATTTGAATACATTTAATTAATCACAAAACATAATAATATGAATAATTATTAAAATTTAGAAAATTATAATATTATAATATACAATACACATTATCGATTATCATATTAAATTAGTATCAATTATCAAAACAGCTGCACTGTAACTGCAGTCTGCAGACGTAATCAAAAACCATATATAAGATTAGTAAGATTTTAGATATTCGCCACAAACGCCCGGTTAAACAGACAAAGTTCTACTATAAAAAAAAAAATAGCACCCTCTGACGGCCACTTTTATCTAACCCTAGGCACGTGCCTACCCTGCCTATACGTTAATCCGACAATGTTAAGGAATACTCAAAAACACAATTTGTGGTTAAAAAAAAAATATTAATTGTAATATTCATATTATTCATATCATTCATATTATAATATTGGTATTTGAATATTTGAATACCTATATAAAGACGTCGTTTAGGGATATATACAAATTAATATTTTTTTAATTAAACCTATTTGAAAATTATAAATACTACTACTGTTAATAATAATGAAAATTATAAATCATATAATAGCCAATTCAATAGATAAAAATAGATAAATACATATCATGTTTTAATATAATACTTTATATTACAAAAATAGTATAAAATTTGATAATATATGTAAATATAATAATAAACATGTATTAACTGTAAACCTATAAGGTGTGCCATTTTAATTGTTACCTTTGTTTTTATTGTATAGTTAAATGCCAAAGAGAATTCAATTGATTTAACTGTTTCAGTTAGATACACTTTTAAACCATATAGCAATCTGACTTATGAGATCTTTAATAATCTACTTTCTACTTATTTAATACATAATATACAAATTAGTAGATTTTAATAATATAAATTATAAATATCTCAAATTTTTAAATAGAATATAGTACATGCCTACTGGATAATATTAATAATAAGTAATTATTATAATAATATTATAAATAACAATAAGTAAATAAAATATATTGAAACAACTAGTATTATATATATATTTAATGAATTTTATATAATTTTGTTTTATCCTAATGTTCTATAGTTTTCCTTAGTGCAGTATGATTAATCCATAAAATGTTGAATTTCTTATAAATGCATTGTAAAACCATAGCTTGTATTATATACAAATGTTATTTATGTATTGTATTTTGGAAATAAGTATAATTATATTAATATTAAAGGTGGTAAAATATATCCTTAGTGCACTGGAAAATACTAAGATTGTATAATGCATGTTATATGAGATACAGGTGGTGAACATATGCTTTCATTTTAGTGGTCATTAACATCTAATAAATATTGTTGAATAGCATTAGTTTGAGTAATAGAATAAATAATTAAATAAATCTAAATACAAAAAAAAAAAATTAATTTTAAGCTTGAAATGTCCAATCATAAGACGAAAACATTTTTAAATTATTAATATTATGTTAAGTATTGAATTGGGGATAAGAATGTAAACCAATACACGAATGGTAGATGCAATTTAAGTATTTACACAATTGGATGAATTTTGCATATAAATTACAGTGAAATGTAATGAATATAATATAGTTAAAACAGTTAAATAAATGACAGTTTGATAAGTGAAATTGATTAATTAGTCAGAATTTTCTATAATATAAAAATCCATTAACTAACTGTTTACATAATATATTATAATATGTGTGTACAATAATATATTGATTGTACATCCAAGTATAATGCAAAAATGAGATATTAAACATGTGATAAAATTATGATTGAATAATGAAATACACATCAATTAGAATAATAGATGCCAGTTAAAAACTAAAAAAAAAAAAACGATTACCAAAAAATTACTTACATAATACTAATGTGTACGGTAAAATAAAATGCATTGAAATATAATTACTGCAGTCAAACAAATGTATTGGAACGAATCGTTTGATCAGGCTGATTAAAACTCAATAGCTTTTTGACTTATGAGACCTTTAATAATCCATAAAAATAAGTAGGTATTTAATAATAAATTTCACTATCTCAAACTTTAAATCAGTTATTATAAAAGTGTAAAATCACATTAACTCAAATTTTTAAATAGAATATAGCACATGCCTACAACAATAACAATAATAAGTTATTATTAAAATAATATTATAAATACTTCAGTCATAGATACTAATTAGTATTTACATACCCGGTAAAAAAAATATATTGAAACAATTAGTATTATAATGGATTTCATTTAATCTTCTTTTAGTCTAATGTCCTATAATTTTCCCTTAGAGCAGAATCATTAATCTGTAAAAAGTTGAATCTTTTCTAAATGCGCTGTAAACCATTGTTTGTATTATATAAATAAAAAAATGTTATAAAAGTTTATTATGTGTTTTGAAAATAAGTAAAATCATATAAATGTAAAAGATGCTATAATATATCCCTAGTGTAGGGGAAAACACTGAAGTTGTACAATGCAGGTGATGAATGAATGAATGAATGCATCCATTTGAGTCATTGAGATTTATAAATTATTAATAATAATTATTATTATTGAATAGCATCAGTTTGAAAAATGAATTAAATACATCTAATTACAAAACTAAACAAATTTATTTGCCTGAAACGTCCATGAAGCGGTATAAGGCGGCTATGCATAATCGTACGGTCACCAGCAGGGGTGCCATTTGGGGGGGGGGAGCAGGGTATACTTTGGCTCCCCTATTTTTTTCTTTGTCTTATTGGCCTGGATTAAAATTTACAGTGCGCCGACGGCGTACGGGCGATGGCCTATGCGTAAAAATTAAACCATATTATAATTAATTTTTATGAATACTATATAATGCTTAGGTATAAAATATAATTGTATAATATATTATTATGTATAGAGGTAGGTAATAATACATATTATTTATTATTTGTAGATTTTTATTATACATAGATAATAATTTTTAATTTACTAATTTATAGATTGTCAACGTTCCTGTTATTTTACCGACAACAGATAATACAATTTTAAAATCAAATAATCAGGGTTGTAATAATGCATTTGAAATTAGTAAAAGTAATGACAATAATCTAGTTGAATATAAAAATTAAATTTTTTTCGTCACTCAAAAGAGTAAAATCTTATATTCGATCCTCAATGAATTTGAACGTTTAGGCGATTTAATGCTCATAGAGGTAGAAAAAGAAAGTGCTAACAAAATAGATTTAGACAAAGCAGTAGATAAATTTTCTAAACTAAAAAGTAGAAGGTATAAGCTAGAATAGCATAATTAATTAAAATAACGAATGTATACTGTTTGAAATATTATACTATTATTTATTATAGTACCTATGTTAATTGTATTTTTATTTATTATAATATGTTAATAAATGAAATATATAGGTATTAATTGGTTTTAGAATAAATTTCATTAGTTAAATGTAAGTATCTATAGTAAATATTTTAAGATTTATACCAAAAGGCAAACAAATTATTAATTAATTATTTGAATTTATTTAAATATTGTATTATATATAACTATGTAACCCTTCAACAGTTTAACCCCATGCAAGTAACTTATACACAAACGATATCTGTATTTACTATTTTAAAAAAAAATTGGCCTGCTTAAATTTTGGCACCCCTATTAAAAAACTCAAATGGCGTACCTGGTCACCAGTTCGAATCGGTGACCGATTCGAGTCAGAAGTGCCGCTATCACTCCATCCCAAACCATAACACGTAATTGAGTCTTCATAAAAATAATCGTTGAATTTAATGGCCATGATGTCCAAATCTCCCTAACCATAAAAAAAAAAAAAATTGTTACCTTCGTTCAAATTATAAAAAATTGGAGCACATTAACGAGCAATAAACCGAAGGATGATTTGTTCAAAAAACTCGCCGGAAATATTTTCTAGAACTTTGGTTTTAGTCGTACAGGTTTACTGGTAGTTTTAGATTCGTAACATTAGTAGATAAGGTTGATTTATTGTACATAAACGTTCTTATGTTCAATTCGTGTTAATTTTGTGCAATAAATATTACATTGTTGGCTATTGCAATAGTGTGTTTTTATTTATTTTCTTTTATAAAAAAAAAATAAATGTAAAAAACAATCGCAAAACTGTAAAACAACAATAGCGTTTAAAGTAATTTATCGATTTCGCAAAAGCACCGGGTAAAAATGTTATGATATCCGTCTCCAGGATTTTAATAAGACAACATTAATATTATATTTCACAGCACTATACTAGTTGTATACAGGTATATGCTTAATAGGCAAATATAAATAAATAATACGTTATACGTTTAAGGGAACGACTTTTCGAAAATATTTTAAAAAATTGCTCCCCGGAGAAGGATAGGTACAACATACGACAATGACATTTCGTAAAAATTGTTGCATCGCACACGGACCTACATGTCGATGTTATTGAGACTATTCGTCGCCGTTTTTATACAAGCAAATATGATAATAATAATAATATGTTTTCAAGAGGCAACCACCGCATGATTTTGTCGGCAACTGCGGCGTAATTGATAGGTATGTATGTGCATTGTGCACACCGTTATTTGTGACGGTTTACTGCTGTTTCCCTGACGGGTTTTATTAGAATGAAAACTCGATTGCAAAGGAGCAGGACAACGCTGAAAGTATTTTAGAGTAGATTAAAATATACTGTGTTAAAAACCGTAACAACGTGTGAATTATTGAATTTTTTTTATTTTTTCATCAGTATTTATGGACTTGGCTACTGCAAGATCAGTCAATAGATATAGAGCACATTAACAAAAGTATTCAGTTTCTGTTACGTTACAGTTGAAATAATCGAATGATGATTCAATTAACACAGATTGATTAATTTTAATAAACTAAAATTTATTAAATTATTGTGTAGGTAGGTATTTCAATTAATTACACAATTTTATGTACTTAATACACTACTGTTGTATGTGTATAAATATAAGAAATCAGAAACTAAAATAAAATAGACGTAATCCATGTGCATTACCAAATGTTTTTTATTGTATTATATACTTATTCAAAAAGATATTATTTTCCATCTTTACAACAATACAAATAAAAATTTATTGTGAACTTATGAACCTCATATGATCTTTATACAAACATGTTTTGCAATGGGGCACATTTTTGTATTATTATAAGTTTTTAATACTTTTTAATATTCCCTCATATATTAATTATGTATAAGTACGCATTTTATTTCAAATAATTATTTCAGACACAACACAAATGATGTAAATTATGAGACTTATTAAAACTTGTTTGAGTAAGTAAAGAGGGAGTATATATTAGTCATCATTATTACATTCAAGTGATAGACTCACCTAATATTTTTAATCATATTTTATGAGTATGATATATTAATATTGAAAATTGTTTAGCTTAAAATGTTGTTTATTCTTTGTTAAAACAAATAAGCAAAATTACTATACTGCTCCGGTTAATATTATAAGAAAATATTGAATTTATACTAGCAACGATAAATTTTTTTACAACGTTTTATCATAAATAAAAATGATAATAATCCATTTTACTTAGTAAAATAATTGAAATATTATATACTGCATGTAAGAAACTGTACATTAATTATTCAATTAGTATCTAAGTAGTCTCTAGTATCTAATGAAAAATGTAGGTAATATTAAAATTTTATGTTAAAAATTAAAAATGTAGAAATAATTTTGACAACCGAGAAATCTAGCGGTATGATGATATAAGGTTAAATATCGAAACAATATAATATTCGTTAGGGAAAGATTATTTATTTCCGATAACAATAAATGCATTAATTAATATGACTAACTACACATTTTCATCTAAAGAAGGTATTGTATTAGAGGAAAATAATTATTAACAGATACCTAAATAACGAATTATCCTTAACGATTTTAAATAATTGTTATTGTTCAAAAACTATAAATCGTATGAACTTGAAACTTTTACCAGTTAATTAAATTCAGATATCTATTGCATTATAAGATTCAATGTACACGTATATGTATTAATAATATACGCGTAAATGTTAATAATTATCATCACACAATTACTAATTAGTTCTTATATTAAATCAGCAATCTCAAATTACTAGCCAATAGCGCTGACAAATTACATTACAATGTTACGTATTATAGGAATATTTTCGTAATACTTAAATTAAAATAACTCAAAAACTACAAGTTTGAATTTTGATTTTAGTTTATCAAAATTCATAGAAAAATAATCCCAATGGTATACTGCAGTTAAAAAAGGGTATTCCCTTTGAAAAACAAAAGTTTGTATCTCCACAGACTATACTAAGGGGTGTATAGAAAAAAAATAACATTTGAATTTAATAGTTAAAATTATTGTACAATTATTGCTGAGCATTCTATCAAGATTAGATAAGGTTATATCTAAATTAATGTTAATATTATACCATACAATTATTTGAAACACAAATATACAACATTAATTTTTTTATTTTTTATTTGATCAATAGATGATTACGCCCCTAGGACAAAATATAGTACAAATAAACAACATAACAGAATACATAGTGAAATAATTAGTACATTGAAAAAATTACTTCTTAATAATATAAATAAATAAATAACATATTAAGAGATAAACACAACAATATAATAATGTTAAAACTAATGTAGGTACGTATATATAATATTATGAATTACAAGTATTACGATATGTAAACCATAATAACTTTGACGAATCATTAAAGAAATCAAAATTATTGATTTTGTTTCTAAAGTTCAGTACAGTTTTAAGTTCTTAAGTTCTTAAGTACAATTGAACGTAGATTTTCTACTATAGTTCTATGTGTGAGTAGATATTAAAACATAGGATAAGAAAGGAGAACCACTTATGGAACATTAATAGATGGTGAATGGTGATCAACTGCCGGTGCACCTTGCATCAAATCCAACCGCAGATGAGGAGAAATAGCTCCCCGAGTACGCAGATGCCCCCTACTGTCGACCCGGAAATTATGCAAATCGCCACCTGTAAATTCTGATTCCTGCGGTCCGGCCGGTACAATGCCAACGCCGAAGTCCAATTATTATTATTATTATTATTTATTATTTATGAGAATGTTTGTCTTAGCAATATAACTATTTTATTTTAATACGAATGTTTTCCATCAATTGAATCTAGACAATTTGGTAAATTCCAAATACCTAACGTAATTTCTTTGACAATATCTCTAATCGCTAGTTGTCGTACCTCGATTAAACTTAAACTGATAAGAAAGATCATTGAAGTATTTGAAGCTATTGCCTGTGCCTAAATATCTAAAACAAACATTTTAAAAATATTTATATCGTATATATTTGGTCATTTTATGAAATATTAAAAAATATACTTTATATATATTATATTAGGAATATTTCTTTATTATATAATATTTATATTATTCAATTAATTAAGCAAATAGAAGAATTTTTATACAGATTTTACACAACAAGTCCTCCATTATTATAATACGTAATTATTCTATTAAGGTCCGGTCAAACAGAAAGCGGACTGTCCGCACAGCCAGGCCGCCGATCCGCTGCGTACTAGTCCGCCGGTTCGCTAATAGTCAAACAGAATGCGGACAAGTTTGAGCCATCCAGTTTGAAAACTGCACAAAATGTACTGCTGGTTATTTTTAATTTTTAATTTTTCACATTTCTGTATTCATATTACAAAAGGTCAAGCAGTTCTTCCAACGAAGAAGAATTGCTTCTTCTGCTTGCCTAAAGTCAAGCAAGAAGAAAAAAAATAAAATGGGTACATGAAATAAACCAAAAAAGAAAAGAATTCGGGGAGTTTCGCCGACTGTGCAGTGAATTGAGTTATTTTGAAGACTGATTATTTACATATAAAATCTATTTTTAAAATATAATATATTTCTTTTCTATTCTATTTCTATTTCTTTTTATTTGAGTCCGCCACGAACTTTGTGAAAAAATACAACTACTCGTTTGTTCGCGGCGGACTATACATCGCAAAAGGCAGCTGTCTGTTTAACCAGAATGATGCATTTAAATGAAGTACACAGTCCGCGGCGGACCGTCGGCCTGGCCACGCGGACAGTCCGCTTTTTAATTGACCGGACCTTAATACAAATAGAATAAATGTAAATATTATTTTGAGTATCTTATTTTTCTTGTCATATTCCATATTATATTTGTATATTTAATTTTAGTTATTAACTGTCGAGAACATTGGAGAAATATTCGGACAGCATTTGTTAAATTTCCCTAAAATCTAGGAAATATTATAACTGAGTACGAACGTGCAAGTTGAAAATTATCTGAACTTATAAAATAACTTCTTAATAAGATATTATATTAAATATGAGTGTGTGTACTAGTAGTCAAATCTATTATATTGAATCTTGACGATAGTCACATAGAGTGATAGTTCGTTTATGTATTCATATATATTTAAGTATAGATTTAAAATAATCTGCCGGCAACAGGAAAAATGTTTAGTGTCCTACAATTAAACAATTAAAACTGAAAAGTACTGATAAACAGCTACTATTGATTATATCACCACAGTCCACAGTAATAGTTACATTACATAAATATTACGTTTTTATATAATTAGGTTCACCTAATAGGATATATCACTTATACACCGAGTTTATCCGAGGATTTATTAATCGTTCTATATTTGAGATAATTTATCAAAAAACGCACTTTTTAACGAAAGTTTAAGGTGTTCAAGGTAGGATTACCTATTGAATTATATTATTATAAAAGTCAACAATGATTGCGCGGCGTTGTATATAGGTGATTCAGGTACATGAATGTTATAAGATCTTTTATTGGTATTTTACTAAACGTTCGGTTATTACTCGAAATAATATTAAAAAAAAAGAAAAAATTCAAATATTTTAAATGCCTATAAGTGACTTAAAAATCAATAGAATAGTTTGAAAAAAATATAATATAAAGGAAATGTCAATCTTAACAGCAGGTAAAAATTTCAAGTGTCTGCAACTTACATTTTTTAATTACAACAAATATTTAAAATCGTTTGAGAATAAATCAATACTTTATGCAATTTCGAAAAATTTAAATTTCAGTCATAACAATTTTAAAATTTTTCTTAAAATCCGGTAGAAACAATTTTTTTTAAGAGTAACTTATGGAAAACCTAAGGTTAAAATTTTGAACTTTAAGTATAAACAGAAAAATTTTTATGAATTTTTAACCACAAAATAACTTGCAAATTATCGCAATTTAACATATTTTATACAAATTTGAACTTTATGGGCTTATAAAAAAAATTTGAGTGAAACCATCCCCGATATTTTTTAGTTACAATTAGTATAACTTATAATTAATCCTTTAATAAATTTTTAAGCATTTTCGGACGGCCAAAAAAATTTTATAGATATTTAAAAAAAAAAACTTACAAAAATCGAAAATTTAAATTGTCGATAAATAAGTCAAAATATGTCAAAATACTTTGAAAACTTAAGTATGTATGGATAATGCTAATATAAAAATTTGGTGAAAATTTCAAGTTGTTACGGTTTTTCATTTTTGAATTAGAGCAAATTTCAAAAACCAATATCATTTGTCAGACTAGAATATATTATATTTAAATAATATATAATACATAATATATAATACATTTTATTATATTTTACATGTAATTTTATATCAATATTCGCTGTTCAAACGCTTATAAAAACAAATTGTGCTTATGAATTTTAATTATTTAATTTTTGAATAATAATAATAACTACTTCTTTGAAATCTGCTATTAAATTTTCAAGTATTTTTTAATAGTCAATTTTTTTTATCACCGATTATAAAAAAAAAAAATGTAATTTATTTGAATATTTTAAATGCCTATAAGTGGCTTAAAAATCAATATAATATTTTGAAAAAAATATGACATAGAGAAAATGCCTATCTTAACAACTGGTAAAAATTTCAAGTTTCTGCGACTTGTACTTTTTGAATTATAACAAATATTTAAAATCATTTGACAATAAATCGTTATTTTATGCAATTCGTAAAAATTTAAATTTCAAACGGTCATAAAATTTTTTCCTTTTGATCCGGTAGAAATATTTTTATATATTTTTGAAGATTAGCTTATGGACAAATTAGTGTTAAAATTTTGAACCTTAAGTATAAACAGAAAAAATTTTATGAATTTTTATCTACAAAATAACTTGCAAATTATCGTGATTTTGACACATTTTATACAAATTTAACCTTTAAGGGGCTTATAAAAAAAATTTGAGTGAAACGATCTCCGAAATTTTTTAGTGACGATAAGTTAAGCTTATTATAAACCTTGTATTAAATAAATTTTCGAGAGTTTTCAGCCAGACAATTAAATTTTATAGATGTTTAATTTTTTTATCGTTTTTTTTTGATTTTTTCAAAAAATATTAAAAAAGTTGGATTTTTGTCTTGCCTAAATAGCATACATTATAACTGTATTAGCATACAGTTACTTATATAATATAGCTATATTTAATACACTTATACCTATATAGCTTGTATAGATGACGTATCCATGCCAACATTTTTAGGTTTCTAATGATTGGGAGACATTTTATCTAAAATAGACAAGATACCTATCAGGCGCGGATCCAAGGGAGGGCTAAGGGGCTTTAGCCCACCCTTTGGACGTGTATATACTATATTATTACATATTATAATAATATATTACTTTTCGAGCACCAACGACTGTTCGACGTCGGCAGTCGGCGGATATCATAGATACTGACATGAAAATATGATATCAGTCATCAGATATATCATTTTAGATTTTCTCGACAGAAGCAAAGGAAAATGAAAACTGAAGATTGGTCAAATGACTAATGAACTTATTTATCTTAATATATAACTTATTATCTTTTTATTATTTTAAAATATATTTTAATTAATATTATATACATACTAAAATTATATATTTTGTCTTTGTGTGATATAATTTAGAGCACTCCCCCCCCATTTCAAATTTTTAGATCCGCCCCTGGTACAAATCCATTGTGTATCATGTATATGTTAACATTTTGTAATAGATTTTAGTATACATTTATTTATAATATAATATATAATTAAACAATATTCATAAACATTCTAAGAAAATGCTGCCTATAGCCAGTGCCTTCCACCAGCCCTGAATTATATACCTAAATACCATTAGACATATATCATCAAAATAATATATAATCGTTTATCAATGATATATTGATATCATAACCCTTAACCCATTAATACATTATCAATAATATAAATTACACATAATTTTAATTTCTTAAATTGTACGTTTTATTCACATGTCAATTATTTATTGATATAGTCAGTGTTATTTTGTGGTATTAGTTTGTGCTTTGGCACACTCTGTGATTCCATTTATGTTCAAATTATTAAAACCTATATACATATTTAATAGCAAACGGTTTTCAGCATCTATAAAAATAAAATTATTGTTGGGAGGATCTACGAATAAATAAAATAAGACACAATATGTTACAATAATACAATTTGACTCTTTATTACTTAAATATTCAATTATTTATTTTATATGACAAGTAGTGACTTAAAATAAATGTATGCGATTTCTCCTCTCCAGGGGATGTTTGGGAGTTGGGAAACTGTTTAATCTTAAGGTTATTTTGAAATGTAATAAACTCGGTAACATCATGTTGTTATTAACATGATTTACACTTGTCCCTAGAAACCCGGCCTTACAGTACTTAAATGCGTATACACGCTTGCGCACATATATTATTCTATTCTAGTATGTAAAATATATTTTCTATACCATTATTTATTCATCATTTATTCAATAAAATACTTTTCGTACAGAATACAATAAAACACATTAAAGGTAATAATATTGTAGCACTATTTATTATTAATATTATTGTAAATATAATATACCTAAACATATATATATATAAATATAAACATTGGGTAGAAAAAAAAAGAAAACCCCAACTGGGCAACATAATAATAATAATAATAATAATAATAATAATAATAAAAATATGATCAGATGGTTTTTATGGGAATTTCGTCTTTTACCGATGGTGCGCAGCGGTTACTCTGAGTCCCGTGGCTGGTGCGCCGATCGAGGATATCTGACAGACGTTGCACACCTTGCCCCTGTGCGCGGGCAGATACGAAGCCAAACAGAACGGACAATTGACCTCTTCCTTGCCCTTGTAGATGGGCACGAACGAGTACGCGCATATGGAGAACGGGTTGTGCTGGTCGTACGCCACCTGCAGCTTGTTTACCGGGTTCATGTCGCACGCCTGCAGCATCTTGCGCACCTGCTGGGCCACGTCGGCCCGCGGGCCCAGCTCCAGCAGCCGTTTGGCGAACGACGCGGCCGTGTTGAGGTTGCCGATCTTGTAGAACACGTTGATGGCCGTGCGCAGCGTGAGAATCTTGTGGGTCATCTGCAGGTCGCAGTGCGTGAAGTACGCGACCATCTCGGCCACGCGCTTCTGGTCGTCGGCCGTGGCCTTCGGGCACTCCTTCCGGGCCGTCTCCATCACCAGCCCGACCACGTACTCCTTGCATATGTGCACCAACTGCGCGACCTCGGACACCTCCTGTTTGGTGTCCACGCACAGCAGCGGCACTGACACCAGAATGGACCGGAACTTGGCGATCGTTTCCGGGAACTTGCCGGCCGTGGTCAGCTGGTAGCACGCCTGCAGCTCGCCGAGCAGTTGTTCGAGTTTCACGTCCAGCACGGGCTTGTTGCCGCCGTTGTTGGGGGCCGCGTCCTTCCAGTTCCGGTTCGGGTACACGAACAGCGACGGGTGCGTGGGCAACGGCGTGTACGACGTGCACGACTTGAGGTACGAGTCCATGAACAGGCTTTTCAACGGTCGGAAGTCGGTGACGCCAATCTGCTCGTTGAGCAACTTGAACGCCGCGTCGAAGTTGCCCGACTTGACGTGGTCGATGGCCAGTTGACTGTTGGCCGACCAAACGAGCGACGGACTAGCGCCCGGTTGCGGCGCGACGAAATAGTCCGTGTCCGGTCTGGACGTCTGCACCTCCATCGGCAGTTCCACTTCCTCGTCGCCGACGTCCCAACCCTCCTCGCCGTCCACCGCGGATCCCATAGTCCCGGCCGCGGCGGCTTCTTCTTCGGCTTCGGAATGCGTGGGCGATATGCGGCCTTCCAGTCCCAAGTCGGCCTCGGCCCCCCAACCTTCTTCCTCCACGTCCTCGCCGAGTGCCGTGTCGATGAGACCAGACGCTTTGCCCGCCGACAGTATGGCGCCTTCGAAGAAACCTTTGGACACGGTCAACAGCGGCCAGTTGGACTCGGCTTGGCTTACGGGCGCGGGTGGTTTCAGTAGTACGGCGTTTGCATTGATCTTCGGTAGGTTGCCCTCGTATCCTTCCTTAATGGATTCTGCTTCGGCGTCCAAACCATGTGTGGCGGCCGTCAGGTAGGCCAGCGACTTGTGCCCCAGTTCGTTTAATATTTTGATTCTTTCGTTGCAGTCACCGAGGAGAAGAGCGCCTTGGTAATGACCCGATACATCTTTACGTATTTCAGCGATTTTCATCATTTTCCTTAGCTTGTCCAGATTACCGGTAATCAGATATAAAAACGATAACTTGTCAAAGTTCTTCGTCCGTTGATAACACATTTCAACTATTTGATGGTTGCCTTGAAGCAACGCAGCCTGGCCCAATTGTTCCCAACACGTTTTGTCTTCCAAAGTTCTAGCGGCTTCCAAGGCAATGTCTATATTGCCACATTCTAGAGCTAAAGAAAATCTTGTTTTATTATCTTTAACAAAATGTAAAGCTACTTCTGGGTATCCTTTTTGCTGTAAATACGCTATAATCGATTGTCCAATTAACCGATCATTTCTGACAATATGTAAGACTTCCTCATATTTGCGTTTGATAAGTGCCAATTTAAATTTGTATTCAGTAGTGTCTATATTTAACACTCGTGGGCGACACTCCCTATCCAAACAGAAAACTTGATTGCCACTGACCTTGGTAATGTAAATGGGTAGATCTAGTGTGCGTATAATTCCATAATCTCCTCCATCTGGTAATGCATACTTAATATGATTACTTGTAGTATATATAAACGCACCACAATCGTCCCATGCGCCTGATTTGATTCTGGAATTTTCATGGATGGTACACAAAATCTCTAGTTTTCTGCTACATATGTAAATATTGTGTTTACACAAGACAGCCAATAATGACCCATCATTTGCCCACACCACATATCGACATTTGGCTATTTTGGCTTGGGCTAATACTCTCTTTTGAGTGACATCAAATAATGTCAAGTTTTCAGGATCTCGAAGTAACAATAATCCTGTACCAGCATAGAAAATTTCATCAATGTTGTTTGGTCCAATATTTTTTTTTGTTATCTCATTCTTTAAATTTTTCACAGCCAACATATGTGTTTTATCGAGCACGGCAAACCGATTCCTGGCTATCCATACAGCCATTAAACCACTGGATCGTTTACTGTCAGGAGCTTCAACAGTATTACTGTCCGTAGATTCTTTAGGCATTTGATACAAATCATAAGTGCTGTTTTCAATGTTTGAATTCCTAGTACATACAATCATTGCATTTATTGCTGGGTTATAACTGATACTGTATACGGGTGTACGTCCACCACCTCTCAGTTGCATGACAGTGTTCACTTTATGAGAAGTAAAATCAAGCCGATGTAAAAACCGTTCTTTTACATAGTACAAGAAATTGCCAAACTGTGTAAATGCTGGTCTTTCACGTTCCAACTTGAATATGACCATACCTGAATCATGTCCAGCTGCAAATAAGTTGGAGGTAGGATGTGCGGCAAGTACCCAAAATCGTTCATGTTCACGTCTAAATGTATTGAGACAAGTCCTCTTTGTCATATCCCAAACACGAATACTTTTGTCCTCTGAATTTGAAAGAATAAGCTCTTGTTTTGGATGGAATACAACACAGGACACATTATTATAATGACCACGACAAGTGTCTACTTCCCATGCTTTAGAATCATTCATTCTCCACAGTTTGATTTGACGGTCATCTGCACCGGAAACGATAAGTGGCATAGTAGGATGGAATGAACACCAATTAACACCGCGGTCATGGCCTTCAAGAACATGTTTAACAACAGCATCAGCTTGGCCAAATAAATCCGTAGCATTTGGGTTCTTTAAATGATCATCTAGTCCCCCAGGACCAGGAGCAACATTCTTCTTGCGTAGGCCAGAAATGTCCCAAACACGAACAGTCTGATCCAAAGATGCTGAAACAACTAAATCTTCAGATGGGTGGAACTGAGCACACATAACATAATGATTATGACCTGAAAAAATTAGAATATTAGTATTTATTGTAATCAATTACAGTATTATACATTTTTATCTGGTTAAGTATATTAATATGAACTAATATAAGATGTAAAATTAATATTATCTAAATAAAATGTAGGGAAGTAGCATGTAGAATATTTTAAGTATCATTAATACATAAATTCAATGAACTAACTTTTAAATACATAACCTAATATTATGTAATTGTTATTAATTATTATAAACAAAGAAAAATTACAGAATATTATATTAAGTTTAATTTGAATAATATTATATTACCAGTAAGAACACAAATACAAGCACGGCTTTGCCAGTTCCATATCCTAATTGTCTGATCATCTGATGCACTTAATATCCAAGGATACTCGTGATGGAACATTGTAGAACGGATGTAATCCAAATGACCAAGTAATGTAAATATGCATCGTCGTTGAGAGTAATTCCATACTTTGATTTTGTAATCATCTCCACCTGATACAAATATAGGTTGCTGGCTATGGAAACTGATTCCACGTACTGGACCATCATGTTCGTCAAATTTATCCAACAAAGTACACATACGATAGTCCCATAATTGGATAACACCAGTATGAAGACTGGCTAATATCCATGGACGCTTTGAATGAAATGTCAGGCCCTTTATACGGGCTGATTTAGTTTCAAATTTCGTCAACATATTTATAAATCACCTATAAGAAAAAATAATAAGTTATAAGCTGTGTATAAAATATAAATGTTATTATGAACTTAATTATTATTGAAAATTATTTCTATAACATTTTTACATGATTATAAGATAATAAGTTTTAAAGATAATATTCCAATTGAACTGTTTAATATTTAATAAAGCTATTCAGAATAATTATTATTTTCAATAATTGTTTTAATTATAAATTCTAGGTCATAATAAATTAAAATTGTTGTTAAGGTGTATGTAATTTTAATTTTAATAAATAAACATACCTATTAAAATTAGTATGAAATATTTGGTTCAAATAGAATAATATTTTAGTGATAAATGATAATATATATTAAATATGGTAAATGGTTAGATTATTTTATATTCTATAGAATGTTGATACTCTTTGTAATACATTGATTTGAAAATAAAATGTCTTAAACAATCAAAATCTAAAGAAAATAATTGAATTAAACTGTTACTAGACATTAAAACCTTGAAACAGTCTTCAGGTGCACAGAAATGTTTCACTGTTTTAACTTGATGAAAATTGAAAATACAATATATTTACCGATAAGTGATGTATCCAAAAGTAACTTAGGTTAATGCAAATAAATTTATTTTATCAAGAGTTAAATAATTAATCCCTAGTCGAATTAAGTAAAAAAAAAAGAAGTTAGTCACTCCAATGATGGAAAGCACTGCACACACCCAAATGCTGCAAAGTGCTCACACTTGTTCATCTGGTTGACGATTGAGATAAGTATACGGTTAAAATCAAATTGCACAAAACCACTGAAAAGTTAACTGAACACAAACGAAGTTTCAACAACAAGTACTTACTTTATTAGTTTCTTAATATCGTATAACTCATGATAAAATACGTAGACTGTGGGAAATCTCGATTTGCCGAAATCAGTAAAATCCTCCAATATTCGTGTAACTTGTTTACGTGTATGTTGCTGATAATAGGTCCCGGTCGACCACAGGTATACTACAACCGTGGTATACGTTTATTTTATCTGATAATACGTCCGCTCGTTAAAATATACAAAATATACGATAACGTCGATAGCCGGGCATAGATTGTTATGTTTGAAATTATTATGGAAATCCGAAATACTAATAATTGTCATTTTCTATGATATCATCCAAGCTCGTAAATCGCTATTCGAATTCAAAGTTTAAACCGTTTTCTTAATGTTCTTGAAACTAATCGATGCTTCGTTCAATTAACTTTCCAATCGTCCATTTTACACTCAAACAATTTAAATGTCCAACTTAGGCCGCTACTATATATTTGAACAATCAACTATGGATAATTTCTTACGAACTGTAACTTCAGATTTTGAACTTATAGCTAATAGCACCGATTTCAGATTCAATCAATATAGTGGACCAGTGGACTGGGAAAGTTTAGGTAATAATTTTATTTAAAATCTTCTTTGTGTTGTACATTATGTATATGATATATATATTATTTAATATTAATTAAGGTTTTTATTATTTTTTACACTATTTCAAATTGCTTTTATGGATTGGCTTTCGTAGATGAATCTGTTGTTGATGATATTGTTGACAATACGGATGTAAGTAATCTGTCAAGACTTGTAGCTAGTGTTCTCAGTTACAATATTGAAAAAATGAGTGTGTCCAAGAAAATATTTCGTCTTTCGCAGTTGATCATTGACTTTTTATTGCATTATAAAAATCATTCAAGTTTTAAGTTTCCCAGTAAAGTATGCTCATTTTATTTTTGTTAAATAAGTGATGAAATGTGAATTACTTTTGTGCTTAATATTTATTTAGGTAGATTCAATGGCACTCTGTGATTTGTGTGGGAAGATGTTCATAGATGTTAATTACTTAAAATATCATTGTTTTAGACGACATAATCAAGACTCATGTAATTATATTAGTCCAGCTAAAGATGAACATAATGAAAATTTAAAATCACAAATTGTTCAACTTAAAACTGAATTGAATGTATATAAGTCAACTATTCATAATAGATTAAATGTAATATAAATTTAAAATAGTAACTTGTACTTATATGTTACATTCATTTACAATAAGTAAAATGTACTCTTTATCATTTCAGAAATCTAATACATACCAAGAAGATCATAGTTGTAATGCTGTACATAAAAATATATTATCGTACCATGTAAGTTAAAAATAGTCTTAAAAATGTATTGATCAATTGAATAATTTGAATAACATTTTTAGTTAGTACCTCAACCAGGTGATAACCCTATGCAGACACAAGAAATGTTTTGGAAACAAAAGTATGATAGCCTAGAAGAAAATTATAATAAACTTAAATGTAATTATGATCAAAAATACCGAAATACTTTAAAAACAGGTAAATAAAGAGTTTTTGTTTATTTTCTTATACATTTTTATGAAATATAGTGTTTTTGTTTTTTATTTTTTTTCTAATATATGATATAAGAAATTGTTTTTTAGTTTATTGCTGTAATAAATTTCAAATATGTTTCAGCTGTACACCATAAATATCAACAGTGTGATTTATATAAGACTATACAGTTATCAAAATATGTACAGACTGATGATATGGCTAAAAATACAAGTATTGTACATTGTCCTAAACGGCCACCACGGAATATTGATGTTTTACATTGTAATGAGAACAATGGAACCTGCAATATGGAAGGTGGGGATACAAACCAATTAAATTTCGAATTGCAACAATATAATGGTGATGTAAATGTAGACAAAGATTATTATGAACTAAAGAAACTAAGACTAGAGGCCCGCAAGAATATGAATGATAACAGTACTTGTCAAGATCATTTTGAGACTTTATCTTCCTCTGATTATTTAGACAGTATAAAAATTAATGTGATACTTGGGCAGACTCGAGTGAATGAATTATTTAAAAATGTCACTCTACTGGAATTAATAAAATTTGATGTCAAAGAAATAGTTAATAAAAGGTTGGAAGAATGTTATAGTTTTAAAGATGAGAATGTTGAGGACGATAATAATTTACTTGCAAAGGTAGTAACAGTTATTATTGAATATTAATATGTTTGAATAATCAATGTAATAATTTACTTTTAAGAGTTCTTGTGTAAACCAGGAAGTTTGTGAACCATCCATTTGTGAAGACCATAATACAGATCAGCATAGTTCTCCGAAAAATGATGTGGATAAAATGTTGGTTAAAAAAAATAAAACAGTGATGTCAAAAATAAAAAAGAAAGCCTTGCGTTTTAGCAAAATCTTTTCTCCAGGTATTAAATATTAAAAAATTATTTTAATTGTAAGATGTTAATTATGTGTGTAATGCATATATTAAAATATTGTTAATTTTTAGATTCAAAAAACAAATAAAATACAATCAGAATCATTAATTTAACAAGATTGAGGATTTCATTATTTAAAAGATAAACCAAGTAATTTTATAATGATTTTAATTTATTTGCTGTATGATATCATTCATGTTTTATTTTTACTTAGCTATTTTTGTATTATAAGCTATAATAATTTATTTGTTGAAAAAATGTTTGTGTTTTTATATTTTTTTAATGTTTAGTAACTAAATTTATTTGTGTAACAAAATATATACAAATGAAAAATAAAATTGTTGATATTTAAGTTTTTTTATTCTTATATGTGATATCAATATACATACTAATTTATATATTAATATATACTATGGCTTTATTGGAAAGGTTTCAGAATTTTCAAGTATCTAGTTTTCAAGAATTTTATACAATTACTATGTATTGTAAATGAATTACGTTTTTAGTATATTTTGTTATCTATGCTTAGACTTTTTTTTTAAAAATACTACACTTATCTTTATTCTTTGTTTTCTTTAACTATTGCTCTTCTCTCATTTGTTGTTTAAAACAAACCTGAACAAAATTTAATTTGATTACTTTATTATATATCAAAAATAAATTAAAACGCCTTGTGCGACGGAATTATACGAACAGTTAAATGCCTATACGTTCGATGCTGACGGAGACGTGGATTCGAATTTTAAACGTTGTAAAATACGTTTCTTCGTTACTCTATACCGCAGTGTTTCCTAACCTTTTTGGCACTACCTATATGGACCACTTAGAGAACTTTCCATACGTCACAGACCACATCAATTTTAGACGATTTTTTTTCTTCTTAAACATGAACAGCGAACATCAAACTTTTTCACACATTGGCGATTGTTGGTTTTGTTTTATTGTATCACACTAAAGGAAAACTTTTTTTTTTCAATTTTGTAGGTATGATTTCCGGACCACCACAAAATATCTCGTGGACATAGGTTCGGAGCCATATACCGCTCTATACTGATTGTGATGATGTGTTCGCTAAGCTTCTACATGATTTTGCCACAGCAATTCACGCCATATTAATCCGTCTCACGTCGCACCGGTGTTTGGGCCGGAATCAACTACGGAAAACGTTGATTGTTCCGTTAAATTATTAATTAGTGGCGTGGCGAAGTGAAATATTTTATCGGGCAATTCATTTTTGATTTTCCTACCACCCACCCAGTGACGAATCCAGGGGGGGAAGGTAGGGTTATTATTACAAGTTATTATTCTTATTCTTATATCATATTCAAATATATTATGTAGTTAGTTTTGTACTACAATATTTCTCACTAAATCCAGAACTCACTGACCCACCCACCCCTTAAAATTATCGGGCAATTGCCCTTCAAAATCACGGTCAACACGCCACTGATTAGTAGACGGTTGGGTTAAGCGCAAACAGGTGTCGAACGATGATTAAAAATTCGCTTTTCGAGTGTAACGATTTGAAAATCGAATTAACAGCAGCGCTGTCTTATGAAACAATAATAATAGGTGCATAACGATGGTGGCATCAAGTTTTTAGCTTTTTTTCGGTCCGATATGCTCATACAATTATGTAAAACTGCTGCCATCGCAGTTTCACCATCAGTGTATAATATTATAGTCGTTCCCGAATAATTGGAAAATTATTGTACTACTGCTCGGAAAAATGTTAATTAATTTCGTATTCACCGGAACAATACCTAATTGTGTTTAGTTACAAAGATTAAAAACCAAAAATAAGTAATAATTATAATACGTCGCGCACGTGTATATACTATACACAATAATATAAAAATATTAATACAAATAGAATACCCTATGGCCTACGCAAATAACAATAATTGAATTTATGAAATATAATAATTTAAATAAATTTTCCTTTGTCCCCCAGAATCCGCTACTAGGTACCAATATTTATGGAATGTTCGTAACATAAATCGATGCTACGGAAAGAAATTCGAAGTGATAAAAGAAGTAGGCAACGTGTGCATTCATTTTTTCCGGGATTTTCTCTTTTGACAATCGGGCGTTTCATATTATTGTATTTTGTATACTTCGATAAAATTATACAATACAATGGAAATTATGTAATATCGTATAAATAGTATAAAGTATACTGTATATAGCAGGGGTCGACAGACGGCAAGTAATTTCTATTGGAGACTGGAGTCCTAAAGATTAAAATAATAAATCAATGAGGTCCAGTAAAAAAATTAAACAATATAGTTCTGTCCGCTCGTTCACAAACTTCCTATTTTCGATGTCAGTTTTGTGTTTTTTACTCAAATTATTGAACGAATAATAAGAAGAATTAATAATATAAAACGAAAAACACACTGTATCCACAGGCGAATGTACACGTACTAAATCATTAACTAACTTTTTATTTAAAAAATACGGATTACAGACAAATAATATAACTATTTCAATTGATAGCAACGATAAGCAATAAATGTAATTTTACGCCAACGCGATGCATCGGTATATTTGATATTTGGTATTGTCGCGGCTCGGTAATAAAACCGATTTTTACCTGCTCGATAAAATATTTGCAATGATCATAACTATAATCTGAGTTTGATAAATTAAATAAAATAAATATTCTCTATTAATAATAATAATATTACAGTAAATAACATAGTGAAGTACAGTTGACAAGGTCCAGAGTTTTGCCTTTCGCGGTCCGCCAGTTGCCGACCCCTGGTATATACTATATAGTATAAATAGTATTTATTTAATATATCGTCGACGATTCGTTTCACGTGCGAGCAGTATTTTTATTCTCGATGCGTTTTCTATTATTGTAGATTTGTATAGTGTTCGGTATAAAGTAAAAAAAAAACAACCGACACCTAGACTAGCCACTTAGACTGACGGATATTTTATACCTTTATACATAGCTCTATTACAGAGTCAAACCCGCGGTCACACCCACAACGCATGTAACATAGCTCGTTGGGTAACCATTATATCTTAAATCGTGGTGAGTACTAACCAGACGGCACTATGATTAGCGCGTCTTCCGCTAGGTAGCGCTAAAAAGGCCAATCAAAGGCCTGCAGCTGCTATCAAGACGGTATGGAATCCGCATTGGCATGGTTTATTGTCCGCGGTTATGTTTTTCACATAAAAATTGAATATTCATTCAAATTTTTAATATATCACAACATTCACAACTAAATATAATCAAATATGCACTTACTAATATTATAATACTGTAATGATGTGCATCATTCAATAATGTAACATTTCTTAAAGTAATATAAATAATATCTCTTTCATCACGTGCACAGAGAATACAATCCTAACAATAAGAACCCCGTGTAACGATGCACCGTTGCCCCTTTCAGTCGGTCAACCATTGAAGGCCACCGCCTCGGTCCAAGGCACGATACCGCTATACATTATATATAGGACACACGTGCAGATGATTACAGCACAGTCACACAGTGTCCCACAGAGGACCAACAAATCTGAGATCGACTGCATGCGCAGCGATTATCAAAACTCTTGGTAGCAAGTCGCCAGGGTGTGCACACGGACTTAGAGCAGCCTATTAACATTTTATTACAACAAAAATAACCTTCTCACAAATTATTAAATATCAAGTATTTCTCTGTGCGAGTGTGGAAGTGTTATTAAATTCGTACATCTAAATCAATGTCTGTGTCAGTTATTAATATACACTTCAACTCCAAGATAATTACAGTTGACTGTTAAGAGGCCAATCACTTGCAAATCAAGATCGACGCCGATCAAGGTAAGTGATTTTATATACGTAGACGACAACGCTACACAGTCACCCTGTTCGGCTCTCGAACTCACTTACCCCCGAAGTAATAACCTTAAGAACAGGTATTGGTGAATTGGTACTATACATATAAAACCACCACTCCACCGCGTTATTTTGAGTTATTACAATACTATGCAATAATTTTCTCTTAAAAGCCGGACGTATTCCTTCAATGTATTTTATTGACCCATCAGGCATTTTACAATCATATTTTAAAAAATCGTCTTCTTTAAAATGTAAACCGCAAACTACATCTTTTACGGATAAGTTCTATCATATTCTTTCCGTGGTATTTTATTATTACATACAGATAGTAAGTCCTGCAAGATCAATAATTTTAAAATGTTCATGTTTATACCAGAATACCTGTATTAGCTGTTTTGTAGTTTTTTTAAATTATAAAATACATTTATGAATTTTTTAAATGTATAGATAATTTAATTATACATTTAAAAATAATTTATTGACAGAATACAATATAATTTAGATTATACCTATTCAAACATTGTACTTGTTAGCCATACTAAAAATTTAAAGTCTCTAAGAGATAACTTAGAATGTAACTACCCTGGAGAAAATTTTGATTTAAATGACATGATGCAAACATTAAATTTGTATTAATAAACAAACTGCTCATTATTATTGGTGTGTTGGATAATGAAATTATATTTTATTATTTTAGTATTAAGTTATATACTTATATATATTAATAATATTATAATTAAAAATTAGTTTAAGAAAAACTACAAATATATAAAATCAAGTGTTCTATTTTTAACCTGGATAGTCGCGGAGCGACCAAATTTAGATCGCCACAACCGGTTTAAAATCGCCGGTCGCAGTTGCTATAGCTAAACCAGCCAACCAGGTACATTTGTTTAATAACATTGACTTAGTGAAACACGGTCGCGGTCGCAGTTAATAATAGTTCATGTATTGTATTACAATATAGTCGTCAGTTTGTTTTTTAAAACATTATCATTATGTAGGAAAGGTATCGTACTATACATTTTTATACTATTTGTAAGTTATAGGTACGTTTTCAATTAATTCAAATGCATGTATTATGTATTGTATTACGTAATATATCAATATAAATGTCTATATATCTTACACAGAAAACACAGTATTTTTTATGGTTCTTTAGTGGTTTTCTTTTTGTCTATATTAAAAAATCCAAATAGCTCTGATATGACAAAATCAAACGTGAGTGTCTGCAATTCAAATATAAAAAAATGTAATTAATATACCAAAGCATTCAAATCATTCAATACGTATAATTATTTAAATACTCAATCCATTTATTAAAATTATTATATTAATTATTTATACCGAATAATATTTGCTTATTATATATTAATACTTACATAGGCTGCCAGTTTACTATGTAGTAAGTACCTATTTAGCATTGTGTGCAGTATAGACACATGGACAGCAAATTATTTTTGTATTATATTTTGCAACGAAAAATTTTAATTACTTTTATCGTTAGAAATTATTATATTAACAATAACATAATGTACCTACATGTAGCTACTCTTTACTTATTTATTTATTTATTCGTTATAAAGTTTTCCTGACAACGTCGTTTAAATTTAAGTGTAAAGAATCAAATATTTTTTGATACTTTTTAAATTTGATCACAATATGGTATAAATAGTTAGAACTATGCGTTTAAAAGTATTGAACAGAATAATAATTTTTACATTACGTAACATTAACAGTTAAAAAAAAAAAAAAAAATTATATACAAAATAAATATACATAATATAACTACCTACTCTTAACCAACTACAACCATTTACCCTTAGTATAAAGACTTATAAACAACAGCTGCTGTATACGATATGTCATGTACATTTTACTCGTATATTATTAAAGTATAATTTATGGACAGTTAAAATTGTACGTCCAATATAATCTGATCAATATTGCTTTGGGGTCAGATTTATAAAAGCATTATTATAACTTTATAAATGCTTTAAATTACAGGCTATTGCCATGAATTATATAGTGTACACCGTACACGATATTATAAGATAAATAATTTCATAAATTTACTTACGGGTGGTAAGGCGGCATAAATTGAATTAATATTTTCACCGGAGTCTGTAGACGATAAGTCTTTTGTTGTTCTCAAAAGCGTGCGAATAATAATTTCCAACTCACGAAAACTCATTTTTTCACCTAAATGAGAATGAAATTATAAATAAATAAACGTAATAAATTATAAATTTATGACGATGCAAGTGGACATTAAAGATAATATCTAACCCTTCTTTTTCATCATTATGTCTACAAATGTTTCCCTCGTCAGAACACCCTTTTCTGCGTTGGGATTTACAGAATGGTCGTAGAGGACCAGTCCGTTAAACGCTTTTCGGATGTCGCCGATTGTCATTTTCAACTGTGGTTTGTAATTTAAATACAAAATAGCAAATTCTTCAAATGTCAGTAGCGTTGCAGGGTGGCCTATTTGAATACTATCTCTCTTGTGCATTTCGTATATCATGTTAGATATCTGTAATCATTCGTGCGGCAAATATTTTTAAAAATAAATGTGTTTTCCAATCATCCATCTATCGATTTACTTCCGATTCAGAAGGAAAATATCCCATAGCCATCATAGGATAAGGTGCTTCGCAGACATCCACAAAATTATTCAAGACTACCGTATCTGGATTTACACTTTTAGCTATTTGAAGACCGTAAAAATATTGTTTTAACAATTTTGTTTCAATTCCATTTTCACCGCCTTCAAGAAGACAGCTGTAAGCCTTTAAATCTGTAGGACGGATGTCTTCCAATTTGATCAAATAGCTTTGAAAAAAATAAAACGTTCAAGTTCAAACATAGTTAATGATATTATTTCCAATCAAGTAATCAAATAATTAATAAATATTGTTAAAAATAAAGCAACGAAAAAATCAAGTAATATCATGTTTTTTAAAAATATGTTATTGCATTTTATCGCTAAATAATTATTATATATGTATACATTATACATGCATAGTAAATAAAATGAATGTAACATAATTTTAAGACATTTCTACGGGTAAAATGATAATAAATAAACGCATAACAGAGTAAACTGTTTTGAAATCCATAAGCTTAATTTGTGCTCACTTCATGGGCGTCAATACAAACGTCTATTACTTAGTCGAAACTCAAAATCAGTCCCTCCATTTAATTTCAATTTTTTTCCCCTTTGGTTTATTGTATTTAATACATTTTTGACCAAACAAGAAGTGGAGGAAAATACAACTTTAAATTCGTATCTCCAAAACATATAGTTCTATATTATCATTGTATTTAGCTATTGCAAATCATCAATAAATATTAATCACGTCATATAAGATATTATCTTGTTATGGTAAACTCAAGGTGACGGAAAGGGCAAAATGTCACTTTGTTTTATAATTACCCAAGTCCCCCCTCCCTTAATATTTCACAAGACCATCGCCTATGCTGCATAGTCAATAGTTGCTGATAGTATGTTTACAAAATTAGATCTCTGTTGTGCTTACGTTGTTTCAAAAAACCACATCAACATCGAAGAGCTGTTCTCACTGATACTGAACACGAATTTGTTATTATTCGAAATACCAAAATCGATCAACTAGAAAACAATAACGATTCACATTCTCAGGTATAAAAGGCGTGATTATAATATTATAGGGCTTATTACTGACTTTTGTTCCGGAGCAGATTACTGCAGCGTTATTGAACGGGTTTCCATCGAGAGGCAATTGTACATAGCCCATATCTGTATCATTGCAAAACAACATGATACACTTCCCTTTATCTTTTACTTCCAGTTTTTTAGGGGTCTGGAAAACATTTATTTTTATTAATTCCCATTCAATTAATAATTATGATATATGATTATTGTTATTATGTTCGAAAAATGCACGTTATCGGCATGTCTAAATATAACTGAACTAAGGAAAAAGAGGCGGGAAGGCATAGGTATAATTTCACTATGTTTTCTTATGTGGTTTTTTTTCTTTATTGGTTAAGCATGAACTACAAAGGTTATTAGCTGACAAGAGTATTACATTTTTAAATTATATTATATGTTATTATTGTACAATTCAATTTTTTTAGATTCTGAACGGAGTGATAGAATCTATTGATTTTACAATGATGTGTGTTTTTTTTTTTTTTTTGTGTCTGACGACATCTTTTTTGGCAGTAAGAATGCTTCGATTTACTTAAACAGCCAATTTTCTGAAAGGAAAGTGAATGTAGATGATACTTGGGTAAGTCAAAAATCCAATTTTTTCAATACATTTTAAAAAAACGACAAAAAAATTACAAAAAACCAGGAAATTTTACGCAAAATCACATTTTACAAAATACATTTTTTTTTTTAAATGCTCTAACTCAAAAACAAAAAGCCGCAACAACTTGAAATTTTCACCAAATCTTTATATTGGCATTCTCTATACATGGTTAATAATAACTCTTCGAAATTTAAATTTTTACAAAATTGCATACTATTGTATTATATTTCAATTTAAATATAAAAATATAAAATACCATATTATTATACACCCATTTTAGACCAACATATTAACTCTGTTCAGAATCGTAATTCGTATTTAATGATACCTATCATTGCATTCAAATTTAACAAATCCATTTTAATAATGACCTATCCTATAAACGAGGTGCACTCCACCCCCAACTGTACAGCAGAGCGAGGCCTATCCGGTTCTTTTTAGATATAAAATTATGTTTTGATAGTTTCAAAATGGCCCATTGCTTCAATATATGGTTTGTATAACATATAATATCGGGTCTTCCATACAATTCCATCTAAATCTAATTAAAGTATTTGATCAAATCAAATTGAATCTGTATGAACTAGTTAATATTTTAAAGTCGGATGTCATATTCGTCACTCCGCCTCGTCCATGACTCGTCACTAGTATACAAGTATCAATTCCAAGTACAATATTATGTATAGATGAAACAGCTATACCCCAGGTCTGGAGTGAAGTTCGGCGGACTATGTAAAATGTGTTTTTATTATTTTTTTGTTCGCGTCTATTAAAAGCCGTAAAAATCGATGGACTTTTCCTATCCGACGTATTTTAGACTAGAGTCCAATGTAATTATTTATATTGTGACATTTACTTTCATAATTTTAATCGGACATTCAAGATTGACTCCCCGAGCGGTCTGGACACATCGACTGTCATTCCATACGGTTAAATGTAGCTGATGAAAAAAAAAATAACAGTCTTAAAATAAATTACGGCGCAGCAACATCACAATAAACGGATAAAACGAACGAAAAATATTTACATCACTTCCACTGATAATATGATTTAAAACTCCCGAGTGGTCGAACATTTTCATCATACACAGAGGTTCGTGCCCCGATTCAGTTCTCATTGTTTTCACCAATTTGAATTGCCCGCCGTCTTGCCTTAACAGTGCAAACGCATGAGCCCAATCGTTCGATGTAGTGTATGTACAGGCACAAGAAAGAACATTCATTTATTTATCATACGGTTCAAAATGGTTTTTAAATGTCTCAATGTTCATATATATATATAATGTATATTGGTTATAAATGTACATATGTGTACAAAATTACTTTTTGTCAAATTTGATTATAGCGATCCTGCGATCTGCACCAATGCTGTAAATCGTCAACCCACTTTTGGTCTCTGATATGGAAATATCTCGTACGGTTCCTTTGTGAACTTCGCAACATCCGAGATATTTGACTTTGAATGCGTCCCAAGACAGTATATCGTACAAGTATACGCCGAGTGTATTATCCTATACGTATAAGTATAAGGATGTGCGACAAAAATTACACGCCGGTGGCGTGACAATAGGAATTCCCTTATCAGAGGAGGGATATATAATATATTCTAGTTACGTCTCTCGAATAATAATTTTTTTTTTATTAAATTCACCTCTGGCGTTCCTTTACGTCAATAAAGACATAATAATATAATATTGGTATGGTAAAGGTAAATACACGAGTATGCTAAACCGATTATTTAATATGATTAAAGTAACATGTATCGATTTGGTCTTTGGAGACAAGGGGGTATAAAATAAAACAAGGTATAAGCTGAATATGTAACGAAATTCTCGTGTCTAATAATTGTATATGATAATAAGTTCAATCGACTATTTGCCGAAAGATTTTATTTATAGTTATACTGCACCCGCATACCACCGTAGCGATCTTTTGTAATTCGTTTGTGATACCGTACATATAATGTATATTTTATGCGAAAAAGTTTTAAACGGTCGCAACGGTAAAACTTACAGTGTAAACAACATACTCCGAAGAGGCACTAAATCTTATAAGTCGAATCGGAGATCGGTTCCACCTAAACGGTTTGTCGTACAAGGGTGTCAAGTGATTATCCACGAACCAAAACGACCCGTTCGCGCATCCATAACTGAGAACCAATCCTAGTAATATAATAATAGACAACATTAAACGGATTGTAATTTTACATTCGTATTAATTTCGCACACATAATATAGGCCAATAATATTAATAATAAAATAATACGTGCCATTATTAGAGTACTTAATGCAAGTGACTTGGCTGTCGTTATTATTTTGAGTTTCCTTTCCGTTTGCGGGGCCCGTAACAGTCTTAACCACCTTTCTCGTTATGTAACTATACACACTGAGCCCGCCGAGTGAATTTCCCAGCACAACGAATGACCTATATTATAATATAAGAATCGTCATCATACGTTTATATGATTGTAAAAATCAATAAACATTGTTGGTAAGTTAGGTCGTAGAGACGCGAGTTCTTTAGAAACGTATAATACTATTTGACGTTTTATATACTCATTGGGATGCACTTCCAATGCAGTGACCGATGCCTCTTCGAACTGTTCAACAATTTGAACGCAAGATCCTCTGGAAATGTTGACTTCAAAAATTCTACAATTTCTTGTGCCTGTTGCGAATTATTTAATATACGTATATACATTATACATTAATAATTATCGATGATTGGTATATATACCAATTATTTAAAAATGTAATAGGTACATTTAAAAATTATGTCATATTTTATTGACGGTTGAAATGTTATACACATACTTATTAAAAATGGATCGCATTTAAATTCTTCCCAAACCTTAAAACCGATATCAAATTGGGGTTTGGCATTCTTGCGACCTCGTGCTGTACGTTTAGAGCATTTGTCGTTGTGTGGTACTTGAACTCCTTGGGTCACTATAATAGTCCCCACCGAAATAAGTAAACAAATAAACAATCTATCAAATGTCAATTTATATGATATTTAAGGTACGTTTAACGTAAATACCGTCATCTTTGTGAATAAAATTTCCTTTGATCGTAGATATTGAAGTGATGGAGTTACCAACAAACTTGTCCAAATGGTATATAATAAGCATAGATTGATCGTAAAAAAATACATCACCGTTCGTATTTCCCGTTATTATGTTGTTACTAAAAATTAAAAAAGTAATCGCACTATTATATGATAATATAATTTTCATGGTAAAACAATATTATACTTTTGACAAATTATAGTAGTAATAGGATGCTTATCCAATTCATAGTTATTAAAAAATTGTTTGTTATTTGTAATTGTTGTGCTTTTTAATTTCCACGTTTTATAATCGGTATCATCCCACACAGTGACCGAACCTAATTATAAAGATAAATTCGTACAACCAAATTACACTCATACGTAATTCTTTAAATATAGACAATAAAAATGTTCATAATACCTCCAGTAGATGCTGATACGACTTTACGGGTGCTTGTTAAATATGTGGATTGTGTGTAATTATACTTCTTTTGTTCTTTATCTTTCTTGCCGGGAACATTAATCATTAATGTCTTTGTCTTCGTATTTTCTACCTTTATTGATAAATTTTTTTCTTTTATTATTAAAAAAGTTCACTTTAAATATCACTTAATTTACTAGAGTCATGAAAAGTACAAGTTTTTTGGTTGTAAGACAATAGAAATTTGAATTATCGTAACAACACGATACATGAATGACTTGTTTAAAACTTTTGTCGAGTTTTGTTGAACCTTAAACAATTGATTAGTTGCGTTGTATACAAAAGTAATGTTAAAACGTAGTTTTAATCGGGTACATACAAGTAGGTTGTTCTAAGCCCAGCATCCAATCCCATAGACCGATTGTCTGTTCACCATCGGTATCAATCGAAACTGTAATCAAATATTTTGAATCCAAGCTGAATTTTACGACGATACCAATCCCCATCTTGAACGGCGAGGGTAACGTTAAAATCGGGTTCCTATAAAATTTAATTTATATACGCTTTTGAAATTAAATATTGTTGGTAGTGTTGGTACCTATAATATATAGGAACCAACAATATATCCTCTTAAATCATAGCATATTAGCATACCTTTAAAATGTGATGAAAATAAACTTAAAGATAAAAGTCATTAGGCGTTAGTTAAATTTATAGAAACGATTCGCAATTATTATCTACGTCTGAATAGTTAGATATTATATTTTAAAAGAGCAGTAGATCATTAAAATTAAAAAATCTGCATCGATTATCATTAAAGTTCTTAATCATATTATATTCAAATAATTACTTTACTTTATGTAATCAAGTAATTTTTGAAAAAAAAAAAATGGTTCCACCTGCATTTTAAGTCCCGTGTTATCATGGTCAAAATATAATTTATGATACCAACCACCATCAATTAATATTATTTATTTCAAAATCAAAATGTGGATAGGTATTAACAATAAACAAACAAAAACTATTAACTTACGAGTATGGTAGGTAGACCGATGATAAAAACAATATTATTGCCTACTTAATTTAACTAATATGAATAATTATTGAAATTTTGAATGACAAATAGGTAGTAGGTACCTATTCAGAATCATATTTGACATAATATTCAAATTAGAGATATTTTTGAACACTTATAGTGAATAATAATATTTTCAAGCAATAAGTTTCACTGGTTTGATGAAAATTTATTTTACCTTTCAAAAGAATTCCAAACTATTAACATTGAATTACTGCCATTGTCGACTGTAACCAACAAACGACCGTCCAAGCTTACATCGAAGGAACAAATACTATTGCGCTGAAAAGTAATACATTGTAAACTAAAAAGTAAATTAAAACATTATAATCGAAACCCACGTGGCCGGTTAATGCTTTCATGACCGTCTTTTTATTCATTATGTGATTGTACTCAAGTATAATACCAACTTGTGCACTGACAAAAAACACCCGCATTAATTGATCACTCGTTTCTGTGTTCATGATACTAATCATTCCAATTTCGCTATTCCAACCAAAAGACCATTCGATTTCCTATATTAAATAGATAACACGATTGTTGATGAATTCAAAAATGTATGATATTTACAAATAAGTATAATTCCTACTTAATAACTCTATCTAGAAACCAAACACAGCTGTGTGAGGGGACTTATTTTTAATAATGGGGTCCCATGGGGTCTGGACCCCCCCAGACGTCGATGTAATCTTATATATATTTAGTTTTATTTAAATTTTATCCTAATAACAATGTTCGATGTGTGGTGGCTGTATATTATACGGATTTTATCCCATGTCTCCATAATTAAAATTGAGTATTTGACACGTGATATACGCTGAAAATGCATATAATATTTCATTGAAAATACGCCACTGGCTGAAGGGGTTAAATGAAAACAAATTTTGGCATGTTTAGAATCTTCGGGGGTTTATTTTGAGTGATTAGCACGTAATGTTTTATTATCATTTTTATTTCAGAAATTGTGGGCTAATACAAGACACCTACACATCTGCAATACATATAAGTTGAACATAATAATATGTAATTTAGATCTGAAACAATTCCTTAGTAGTTTAGATATTAAAAAAAAAATAAAAATGCCAAATGAGTAATTATTTTTGTTTTTTTAAGTAGGTGCTTATTTTAATCATAGTTTATACCTTTGTAGGATGGTACCTACATATTATATTGTGTACTGTTAAAAAATTGTGTGATTAACGTCTAATTGTCCCTTAACAGCTTACTTAACCTTACAGTATTATCACAATGACCTTAAAGTAGTTATGTTGTTTTAGATAATTCACTTAAAAGATCAACGGTCGTGGCGACTGATGGACCGCGGAAGGCAAACATCTGGACCATCTTCACATATATATTTTTTTATTTGATTTATCATATTAGATGTATTAGGCTTATCTTTGGGTCAATTCTATATATTATTGTGATTTTTCAAAACAATTGACTGTATAGTAATAAATATATGTAGGTACTTATAATAAACAATATTTTATTACTCCTGATTCCAATATACATTACTTTGAACTTTCCAACCCCTGACCTAGTATACTATCTTTAACTATAAATCGTGTTGGTTAATCGTAAAACGTTAGTACATTTACAGTTATTGATTTATTATTAATTAGCATTCAATATTAAAATAAATAACATTAACTTACAAATGGCTTCATATTTTCCATAGAAGCTAAACCAGCAGTTTTTTCAAAATTCCTAAGGATCTCAACCCTCATTTGATTCAACTTTTTTTGTTTGTCGTCCATCCTTTCCGTAATGAAATGAAAACAAAATTCTGTTTTCAAACTATGGTATATAGACTTATACACTAATTTCGAAAAAATACAGTTCTTTTTTTTGTGTGTAGTATAAGACGTTGTAACTATAAGTTTCTAGGTAACATTAAATCATAATTATCATTTTTATAAATTATAAGTAAATAGTTGATCAATATACTTCATCAATTTTGAAACTAGCCAGTAGCCAACTCCACGATACTTTAATATTAGTAAATTACATTTCATTATATTACTAGACTTCGTCTAGTTGGGGCTGCGAACCAAACCCGCCCCTCGCTCTACCAGCGGACTGGATTCGGGTATTTATCATACCACCTACGGCGGGAAGACACGACCACATGATATCCGGGTATTTTAAGTCTGTCGTTCAGAGTCCCAGTTTGAAAATCACAAATTTGGTACCAATTAATAAAAGTTTTAATGTCTAGCGGTTGGTCGATTCATGTGGAATTGATAGGCTTTATGGACATTTCAATCCAAAAGAATACCATTGTTTAGCGAGTAGATGTTTTATACCTAGTACAAAACTACAAAATGAAAATGATTTATATTACGCGTATTATACTACTTATGTTTATATTTCAATGAAGTCAGTTTTTTTCGTCATAATACGAGAATTGGATCAAAAATTACTTAGAAAATTCAAAAATGCAAAAGCACATCTACTGCAATGCCCCAACAAAAAATCTGCTAAAAATGCAAGAAATTACCTAAACGTTTTTTGTAGTTATAACATGGAGTACTTGAAACACATATTTTGTAGCTTTAAAAGCATCAGGTAAGACATTCAAAAAAAAATATTTTCAAATGCATATGAAATCCAAGCCCTAGTTATAATAATCATAATTTATGTATAGTATGTTATCCGACATTAATATACGCTGATTAATTATTGTTGTGTGGATCAAAAACTAATAACGAAATGATATTTTAAATTATATTTATATACACATAATGATCATAGTTTGTTGCAATCTATCTTGAATTTATTATTACCCCGAACACAGATGATACAACTGTCAAAACGTACCAATATATTTTCAAAAAAATGCGAGGACATCTATTAACGGTTGATTGTTTGTTTAAATCATATTGGAATTATACTCATACAAAATATTTATATGAAAAATTAAACGTACTATCAATAAAAATAACTTATATACAAGACATCAATAATTTATATAGGAAATCAAAATTAACTGTACACCTAGTAAAGAACACAAACAAAATACAACACAATTATCTAATACGTATTACTATACTATTAATCAGTGTCTGCCCTTGGTTTTGTGAGGGGGGGTGAACAGGGAGACCGCACCAGGCCAGAAATTATACTATTACGAGTACCTATCACTTTATCTATAAAAATACATAATACTATTGTCTCCGTAAACATTAATACGGATATCGCGACACGTGTTGTTTTCTTAAGCCGCGTCCACACCATAGTTTATTTGTCGGAAACAAGTGTTAGATTCTGAATGGAGAGATGGAATCTATTGACTTTACAATGATGTGTGTTTTTTTTTTTTTGTCTGAGGACACGATTTTTGGTAGTAAAAATGCTTCGATAAAAAAATCGAAAAAAAAAATTACAAAAAAACGGGAAATTTTAAGCAAAATCACGATTTTACAAAATACATTTTTTAAAATGCTCTAACTTAAAAACGAAAAACCGCAACAACTTGAAATTTTTAAAAAATCTTTATATTGGTGTTCTCTATACATGGTTAAGTTTTCAAAGTATTTTGACATATTTTGACTTATTTATAGACAATTTAAATTTTCGATTTTTGTATGTTTTTTTTTTAAAATACCTATAAAATTTAATTGGCTAGCCGAAAACTCTCAAAAATTTAATACAAGGTTTATAATAAGTTAAACTTATCGTAACTAAAAAATATCGGAGATCATTTTCTCAATTTTTTTTATAATTTCATAAAGCTCAAATTTGTATAAAATGTGTCAAAATCACTATAATTTGCAAGTTATTTTGTAGATAAAAATTCATAACATTTTTTCTGTTTATAACTAAGGTTCAAAATAATACAATATTATATATGAAGGTAACCTATTCAATTTTTCATACAAAAACATATAATATTGAAACGATATCAAAACAAAACGGTATCAAATAAAAGAATCGTGATCTAATAATGTTTTTATTCATTAATATATTCGTATTTTCCAATGTAATTTCTAATTTTAAAAATATATCTAGTTGTCATGTTCTCATGGTTCAATAAATTACGTAAATAACACAGTCGGATATGCTACTTGCAAAAGTCATGTGACGAACTATTTTATTTGAATTTTAAATTTTATCATATAACTAAATTTAAATTAATAGCTAGTTAATTAAACCATGTTATATCTAACTGTCATCTAATGTGTTATAACAATTATAAGAAACGGTATTTTTCCCCTTGTGATTGTTAATTGATAAATAAATAAATAATTGTATTGTTACACGTATGTATGTATTAGGATTCAACCCGTCGATAAAAATGTTAGTGAAAAACTGAAAAAAATATAACCATGACCAAACATTGTTAAACTTTGTAAATCACTCGCAATATATATGTATATTATATGTTTACGTAAAAAAAAAACTTTAATCTGCATTATTAAAAAAAAAATCCTGAACAGAATATATTATATATAATATTAACTTCAATGACGACGCCGAATAAAAGGAGTAATGCATTTCGTCCTTCAACTCCTCGAAACCCATTTTTACATGGAGTTATTGAGTGCGGCTGACAGATAATATTTTTCTTAAATATTTCCTTCCACTTCGTTTCAATATTTTTTCTGACATCGTAATATATACCGAGGAAAAAAAACAAACTTATACACCGTATTGAAAATGAAAAAAAAACTTATTTGATTGCAGAGAGCTTCCCGGTCCAGCCTTCAGCTTCAATTGGCACCTTCATTAGAACATAAGACAGCTGCTATGTTGAGTATATTGGAAAGGTATAAGTGACATCAGTTCTCGGTGGTAACGTCACAAATTGCCAGACACGACGATTTCATTCAAGCGGTCAGGGAACGAGTGGCAGATATGCAAGACAGATTTAAGTGAGTTCAGATTTATAACTATCGTTTAATATTAAATTTCATCCAAAGTATTCGTTGCAAAAAATAATCCCGAGTTCTTGTTTCACTCTTTCCTTTTGCATCGTATTACATGATTTTATTTCTATGCATATTATCTAAATGTGATTAAATTTTGTGATTCGTTCAAAATAATATACATTTGTATAAGTATTTAACCAAACGTTATTAATTATTATAAATTATTATATGCGCATTTAATATGACCAATAAATTAACTACCTAACGAAAACGTGTTCAATGGATATGCACTGTAAATGTTTTTGATAAATAACTATATTTTACTTATTTAAAATTTGTTCAAATAAATAAAGATTCTCAATTTTGATTATCAAATAAAGAGAGAAGAAGAGAAATATATAATAGTTATATTAACTTAAGATTTTCAATTACCGTAATAAAATAAAAGGAATTATGTTAAATTGAAATAATAATATAATATATTATACTCATACTCCCTTACTGTTAATTGTAAAATGTTCCTAAACAATCATTATAATAATCGATTCACATTTAAAATGTATTATGTTACCTAATAAAACTACCTAATATAATGTTTCACATTTGTTGTTTTCTACAAGTATAATTAATTATCATTTGATCGACTTTTATCAATGTTTTATTTTCAATACAATGTATTGATATTACACTATTGTTATATTTGATTTACATTTCACACCATATAAATCTAGTTATCAGTACATTCGTATTTTAATAGCCGGTCTTAGATATATAATATGTAGTTTTTTATAAGTCTAATATTGGTACTTTACAGCTGTATCGAAATGATATGAAAAATATAACCTAAAATAATTTTTTTACAGCATCATTTACGTTTAAAAATATTCCACATTTATTTACATGTTTTTCTAAAACAAACACACCCGTGACTTGTATGGTAAAAAAAACGTTACACATAAATAACCTAGTACCTAACTGATGTTCTATCAATCATATATTTACACGAATTTCTTATGTAAATTTATTCAACATTCGTTCAAAAAAGAATTTATATAGGTTTCATTTCCATATAACTTATAACAACATGATGATTGTATACAACATAATATCAACTTCTGAATATCTATACTTAGATTTTGAATCCTTCGGGGTATTCACTTATTGGTTTCACTGTAAAGTGTGTTTCTTTTTCATCATATAGTTTTTACTTTTGAAAAACTCTTTTACAACAATAATGGGGTTTCTAAACGTTTATCAAGGTCTTAAAGAATTACCGGAATTGAAGCTGTTGATAAAAACTAGTTGAAGTGGAAAATTTAAAAAATATGAATTTTAATTCTGATTCCAGTAATACGTCATCTGTGCATTTTTCCAATGAATTTATTTTTAACGAAATTAATGAGCGTAATCGCTGGGCTAATAATTTATTATTCTATAATATTGAAGAATGTGATAATCGGTTGGATGATCGTATTTCATTTGACCTGGTACAAGTAAATAACGTCATTAAATCTATTTTGGTTGATACGTCTATTATTCCTAAGAAAGTTATTCCCATCGGTTCGCAAGCGGGAAAATCATGTCCAATTAAAGTCATCTTTGATTCTAAGTCTGATGTATTTGATATTATTAAGAATAAACGCAAGTTATCACAATGCAATTCATCACTATCATCGATTAATATAAGTACTGATCGGACCCTGTATCAAAGACAGGTTATGAAGAAATTACGCGAAGAATTAAATCAACGAACTTCAAAAGGTGAAATGGATTTAACGATCAAGTTCGTTAATGGTGCCCTAATATTGTTAAAAAATCGGAAGTCATGTCTACTCATTCTCAACCTCAACAATCTCAAATTTTTTTAAAATAAATGTTATATATCAAAATGTAAGAGGTCTCAGGACGAAACTTCAATTTTTTCGTAATTCTGTTAATAATTTAAACTGTGATTTATTATTTTTATCCGAAATTTGGTTAAATAATAATATTAATGATATAGAACTTGGTATTATTAATTTTAATATTTTTAGAGCTGATAGAATTGGTATTCATGTTTGTAGAGGATGAGGTGGTGTGTTGCTGGCCATCAGAGATAACTAGGAATGCATGCGTATTGTTATTGATAATATTGGTGGCATTGTTCAGGTATTTGTATTAGTTAGTTATGATAATTTTAAATTAGTGTTAGGCTGTGTTTATATTCCTCCCAATTCTCATAAAGATATATATATATATTAAATACTGGGAGTTAGTGGAAAATATTATTCTTGTTCATTCAATAGTTAATATACTTATTATTGATGATTTTAATGTTTCTGGCTTCTCTTGTACTGATTATACCCAAATTGATGATCCCAATTCGAATGCTATAATCAGTTCATTTATTAATTATTTTAATTTAAAACAAGTTAATAGTATCCTTAATGATCGGTTAGATATCTTAGATTTTACACCGTTAATTGATTCTTATCACCCACCATTGGATTTTATTTTATCCATTTCTACACCTGAATTTTTTTACGAAACATCATGTCCAGTTGTTTTAAATTTTAATGCATGTAATTATAATGATGTTAATCTGATTCTTAATAGCATTGATCTAATGTTTAATTTGATAAATCTTTATGTCGATTTAGCAGTTCTTAAACTAAGTGAAATTATATCCCATTCGTTTGATATGTTTGTTCCTAAAATTAAATTAAATCATTATGATTCGCATAGTTTATATCGGTCCAATCCTATTTTAAGAAATTTAATTAAACTAAAAAAATAGGCACATAAAAAATATAAACTTACTAATTCACATTCAGATTACATATTTTTTTCTAACTTACGTAGTAATTGTAAAAAAATTGTCTTCTCGAGTTCATGCAAATCATTTGTTAAAAATTGTAAATAATATTAATATCAAACCGAAGTCGTTTTGGAATTATATTAAATCTTTGAGATCTAATCGTTCTAATATTTCCCTTTCAGTATTTTTGGGTAATATTTTTGCGAATAATATGAGTGATACCATTAGGTTATTTGCTAAATATTTTTCATCAGAATACACAACTAACACTACTAGTATACAGACGATTACAATAATGATTTATTTTATAATCAGTTTCATAATTTTAATTGTGATTCATTTATTATTTATGAATACGAAATTATAGATTTTATTAGTTCACTTAATGACAAGGCAAGTATTGGGCCCGATGGAATTCCTGCAATTTTTTTGAAAATGTGTTGTCAAACTCTCGTTAAACCTTTACATTATTTATTTAATTTGTCTCTATCTAGTGGAACATTTCCTGTTTGTTGGAAAAAATCTTTCATTTTTCCCATACATAAATGAGGTGACAAACAAAATATGAAAAACTATAGGCCAGTTTCGAAAATGTCAATTTCGCCAAAAATGTTTAAAGCCATTATCTCAAAAAAATTATCAAATTTATTGTGCAGTAATATAAGCTTTTCTCAACATGGATTTGTACCAAAACATTCGATTCAAAGTTCAAACTAATTTATTATTATATCATAATTATCTTGTAAGAGCTCTTGATCAAGGCTTCCAAGTAGATACTATTTATACGAACTTTCAAAAGGCGTTTGATAAAGTGAATCATAATTAACTATACCATAAATTAAAAAATCTTGGTTAAGGTGGAAGTTTTTTATAATGGTTATTTTCGTATTTTTCTGATCGTACTCAAGTAGTTAAAATTATGTCTTATGTTTCTGATGATTATCCTGTCTTATCAGGTGTTTCTCAGGGCAGCCATTTAGGTCCTTTACTATTTTTAATTTTTATTAATGATCTCCCACTATTTCTTGATTGTTCTATAAACATTTTGTTATTTGCGAATGATGCGAAGATTTGCTGTACTGTTAATTATTTAAGTGATGCTGAATCTCTTCAGTATAACCATAATAAATTTCATTTATGGAGTAAATTAAATTTATTACTGTTAAATATTGATAAATGTCATACGATAATATTTACACGTAAAAAAAATCCTATCTTTTTTAACTATAATATCGAAATGTGTTCTCTCACTAGGGTAAATGTAATCAAAGATCTTGGTATTTATTTTGAAAGTAATCTTTCTTTTAAAACGAACCATAATATGATAATTAATAAGTCGTTCAAAATGTTAGGCTTTATTAATAGAAATACTAATGATTTTAAAAATCCGTTATAATTAAAAACCTTATATACATCTTTAGTTAGATCCAATCTTGATTTCGGCTCCGTAAGATCACGATTTAAATCGTCTTAATGTAAGATATAATTGAGGTACCTATATTCCAATTTTTTTTATGGAAACCGTTTTTTGAATTGTATAAATATTGTTTTGTGTACTTGTATACTGATTAGTCCTATATATAAATAATATGCTCACGCCTTAGGTGGATTCAACGTAAGACTGGCCACTGTCATTCTCCTTTATCTACTGGTACTTTTTAATGTTCAGGATGATCACAGAACTCCCAATATTAACAATGTTATCTATTCTCATTACAACTTAAATTGGAATTCTGATAGATAATAAATATAACGCTTTTATTAATACCAAAATACAAATATTTGGGTGCCTGCAAGACTCTAGAAAGAAATTATAATTGAGGTACCTATATTCCAATTTTTTTTATGGAAAATGACATTCCAACGAAAGATGTTTCTCCCATTCCGTTCAATATATTTAAAATTGTATTGACACTTGTATCACCTTAGTATCATTGAAAACTGTTTTCAGGCAAATATTGGCTCATTGCCCATCCATAACTATTAAAAAAATAATAATAATAATTATAACACTTTTATAAAGAAAAAAAATATATACATACAGATTCGTTACATCTAGATAAATAATCCATGTGTTTTTTCCTTGGGGTTGTAGTCGGGCACATTATAGTTATTGGCCTTACTGTACCGTTTAACTGCTTGCGTAAGACCCCCACGGATGCCTAATTATAACAACTCGAGCTGAACATTCGTATATTTAAGCATACAGTCAAACGACATACCCGGTACTGTGAAATAATAACTTGGATCCAAACCGCATATTATCAAACATGAGTTTTTGAAGTTTTCAAAAACATCATACAGCACCAAGACATCGACTTTTAAATACCAGTCACTGTATTCTCCAAAAGTTGTTATTTTAAAATGTGTCCATATATTCTCCGCGTGTTTATAATCTTGATCCAAAATGTGTATTTCAGTAAGAATACTGTAAAAATCTTCTTTTGCTGGTAATTTAGGTTCTTTAAGTTTATCCCAGCAGTCAGTATATTCATAGGGATAAACTCCTTTACGAGTTACTAAATCTATATCTGTTAATGAAAAATGTTTGAGTTTTTCTTTAAAATTAAATTTGTTTGCTTTTGCGAGATTTTTAACTAATTTTTCCAAACTTGATGGCATGAATCTATACGTATCGACAAATCGAATTTAAAATGAGTTCGAAACGTGTTAAGAAAAAGATATTAATTTCTCTTCGGTGTGTGGTATAACATTAATGGAGTGTGTGTCAAATCCTAATTGTGTAATTAAAAAGTGAGAATCGTACCCGGTTAAATTGTGATAAAACCATGGTATAAATTCAGGCTATTGCATTCTAAGGTTACAAATATTGCAAACCGTGCTTCTATTGTCCAGTGAAATGGTTGTGATCTCTCACAGGTAAATTGTTATTGTTAAATTTAATCTTACATTGTGGGCAAATTTTTTGGTCTGCGATTTTATGATGTTGTTTTACATTATCAGAAGACATCACAAGTGGTACGTTTGTTTCTAATAGTTGTTTCTCTATTTTCTTGGCAACTTGTACAATTTTATCCATAAATTGTTTTGCAACATCTCCGATCTCACAATTTTCATCCCCTCGAAATAATACAGGTCGAGTTTCTATATCATATTTTTCCAATAGTTCAAATGGAACATAGTCAGCAGGTTTTACGTAAAAA